>WNHD01000378.1:0-35802 GCA_011057455.1 Ganaspis sp. Gsp50
TTATTTATGGAATTTAAATTTTAAATTATTTTTATAATTACATTTAAATAAATTATACTTTTTGAATTATTAAAAAATGTTAAAGGTTGATTTTTGGGAGAAATCCATCTATAAGGAAGCAAAATTTGCATGAAATGAATAATTTTCTTCTTGTTTCAATTATTGCCTTCAATTTAGATCGAAATTGAATACAAGTGGCCTTCGATACTTGTGTAAAGAAAACTCTTTTTAGCAAGTCTAGGTCACTTAATTATTCCGTATCAGACATTTTATTTAAAAATGCTGCTCCCTGACGATATCATTAGCGTCCCGAGACAAACTTTAGATCTTGAAAAAATTAACATTTACCTTACTCATGATATGTACATAAATTTCATTTTTATTCTCTTAAAATGTTAAAAATAGAATGTCCTAAGTTTTTTCTAACAATGTCAAACAAAAGTTTCTTTTTAGTAAAGAGTTTTTAGTGAATTCTTTTCTTTTTAATTACTTATTCTTTAATGATAAAAACAGTTAAGGCTAAAGTAAATACGCGACTTGTATTTTAATGAAAATAAGTGAAATGTCTGAAACACTAAAATAACTAAAAGATAAACACTAAAAGATTGTTAAAAAAATGGTGAGATTGATAATTCAATTCAATTCTTGATACAGTAGTTTTTGGTTTTTTTTACTTTAAATAAAGTAGAATTTAAATATAATATTTTAGCTTCTAAATTAAAATTATTGAACATTCCGATTTATTTGATTAAACAACGCATTGTTAAAAAGTCGTATTAAATAGATAATTTTTCTTTCGAAAAAATATTAAACATTGGATATTTTATGTCGATTACAAACATAGTTTAATACCAAGTAATTTCCAATACGTTTCGAGATTATTAAGAGATCATTATATTATTTATTATATTTATTAACAGTGTTCCGTGAGGATCAAATTGGTCCAAAAAAGCGAATCAAAATGTTGATTTGCAACGTTTTGATTCGCTTTTCTAGATCAATTTGATCCTCACGGAACACTGTGTAATTATTTATTATATTATTAAGAAAAATAAATTACAAGAATCCGCATGATAATGACAAAAAACTTTTGTTATTGGAAAGCGATAAATAATAATTAGACTCAAGTTTTGTGAAATATAAAAAAAAACTGTAGATTTACGAATAACTTTTTATCTTTTAAAGGAAAATTAATGCGCAGATAAAAACTATCTTTACGTTCGTTTTCTTGTACATAAAAAATGTGCTTAACTTCAAGGAAATAATGTAATTTCGAAAATAATGAAACCGCAATCTCGAGTTCAAGTCTATTTACTTTTATCAAATTAACTTGGTCTCGAGATTACATTTTTATTATTTTGGAACTCTTATTTCGAAAGTGCCGTTTTTATTGTAAAAAAAATATTACGTTTCTGAAACAAAAATTGTATTTTCTCGTTATTTCTCAAATGCTCATGTAATTTTATTGTGAGCATTGTTTATTTAATTATCAAGTTGGTTTATGCATGTTGATTTATTAATATGTAATTTATGGAAGCACTATGGTTTATTATGATCTAATATACAAAATTAATTTATATTATAATTGAGCAATTTGATTCTAATTTACAGTATAATTCTAATACAATTTCTGAAATCTAATGTGCAATAATTATTGTAAATTTCATACCTCGTAAACAGCTCCCAGAGGCATGACTAGACAGGCAACCATGAGATCTGCAACGGCCAAACTCACGATTAAGTAATTTGCCACTGATTGCAAATTCCTTTCCAGTACGATTGCTGCTATAACAAATACGTTTCCTGGAAATATAAAAAAATTATCATTACTATTTTCCTCATTTTTATCATTTGCGATTTACTTAATTTCTTCAAAATATGTCTGTTTTCAATTTTTATGACAAAGTAAAACAAAATAGGCAAACTTTGTAGAGGACGATAATAATTATTTACAACACAGTCACTTGCATAATTTTTATAACTTTTGCAAGGAGTTTTGCAAAGGACTTTTTGCAAACTTTTTGCAAGGATTGTTACCAACAAGGAACACTTTTGTCGAAAAGTGAAATCACATGTCCCTTGAGAAATAATACTACGTTTCTTGGCGAAAATTTGCGTTAAAGTACAATGAAATTTTTCTACAAACAACTATAATTAAATTTCTAAAGTAAAAACTTGTGCGAACCAGACCAATTTCAAAAGTTTTACAAAAATGCAATTTTTTCTGTATACACTGAGAATAAAAAGGTCCTCTTTATTTTTTATGTAAGTCACAAGATTGTACGTGATTCTACTGTTATCTTCAAAATTCGAAAGTTTCGGGATAAAAGCGATAAAGTTTTAATTGAAGACTGTGTAACTTCAATACGTCACAGTTGCGCTTCTTGTTATAAAACTTTTAAGAAAAATAAAAGCTCTTTTGTATACTGTAAATCCAAGGTCACTTGAAAATCGAAGATAGAGTCCAATATTTATTTTTTCGACTTTTAAGTAGATTATTTTTCATTGTTTTATTATTCCAATTGATATTATTTTTTTAATATTCTTATTTCATTATTCGTTTTTTTTTATTCGTTATTTTACCAAAATAGAGTATAGATTATTAGTAGAAAAGGAATCGACTGACACATGAATTATTTTTTTCAACTGAAATTTATAGATAAATTGTAATTCTTCAATTATTTATTGAATTTAAATTTTAAATTAGTTTTATAATTAAAAATGTTAAAGTTTGATTTTTGTAAAAAATTCATCTATATAAGGAAGCAAAATTTTCATGAAATGAATATAATTTTGTACTTTTTATCATTAATATTTTTTATTTTTTTTTTAATTAATTTCTTTGAATTAATTCATTTTTATCATTAATATTGCGTTTGAAGAAAAAAATTTTTTTTTTTAATTTATCCATTTTTCTCATTTGTCATGGGTTTGAATAAAAAAATGAAGAGAAAAAAAGGTTTTCAATCTACCTTAGACCTTAACCTTAACCTTTTTTTAAATAATTTCTTTGAATTAATGCATTTTTATCATTAATATTGCAATTGAAGAAACAAAATAATTGTTTTCAATTTATACATTTCTGCTTTATGATACTATTCTCTATAAGGAAGCAAAATGTCCATGAGATAAACATAATTTTCTACTTATTTTCTTTGTTTTTTTCTTTGTTTTTTCTTTGTTTTTTTCTTTGTTTTTTTCTTCGTTTTCTTCTTCGTTTTTTTCTTCGTTTTTTTATTCGTCTTTTTATTATTCTTATTTTTATTATTCTTTTTTTCATTTATTTTTGTTATCTAACAAAGAAAGCATTGTTTTTTCATTATTTGTTATTATGTTTAAAGGAACAATAAATATTTCGAATACTCTGAAAATGTAGAACAAAGAAATGCATTTTTTGATGCTTTGAAATAATTGAGGAATCAATCTTCTTATCTTTTATCTATTTTTAGATATTCAGTTTATTTTCTGTTCTTCTGTCTATTTTCCGAATTTCTATCTATTTTTTAATCTTCTAGTTATCTTATCCTCTATCTTTTTGTGATCTTTTATTTACTGTTTGACATTCTATTTTTATCTTCTATCTTCTGATTTTTTATCTTTCCTTAGGGTTTATATATCTAACTTCTAATTTTCTATATCTATATATCTTTTAATTTTCTATCTTCTAATTTTCTATTTTCTAATTTTCGATCTTCTGATATTTCTATCTATGTCTTCTAATTTTCTATCTTCTGATATTTCCATCTATGTCTTCAATCCAGAGAGTAGAAAAATCGAGCATAGTCAGACCAATGCAGTTAGGAATATTTGAAAACTAGTCAGTAGAAAAAGCAAGCAATGTCAGACCGACGAAGCAAAAAAGATTGAAAATAAGACAGAAGAAGAAGCAAGCTAATGACTCATTTGGTTTGACAATTTTTGTTTTATCTACTGCTTTATTTTAAACTCTCTTGTTGCTTTGGTCTGATTATGATAGATTTTTCTACTGACTGTTTTTGAATCTTTCTTACTGCGTAAGAAAGTTTTGTTTAAATAACTGACTACGTTTTTTTTAATTTTGTCTTATTGAGTTGGTCTGGCTATACTTTCTTTTTCTACTGGCTGGTTTTAAATTCTTTTACTGCGTTCGTCTGACTATGTTAGCTTTTTCTACTGACAGCTTATAAATCTTTCTTACTGCCTTGGTATGACTACATTTGCTTTTTTCTACTTTTTAATTAATTGTCTTTCTATATTTACTATGCAATATTGTCTGTCTATGCTTTTTTCTACTTTTTAATTTTATCTTTCTATATTGGTCTGACTATGCTAGCTTTTTCTACTGTCTGGTTTCAAATCTTCCTTACTGTATTTTATTATTCGTTTATGTAGTATATTATTTATAAAATGAAATTTATATTTATGACATTTATATTACAAATGAAAATAATGAAAAGAAGATCTATAAACAGGTTTATTGATCCTAGAGAAAAAATGCGAAAACCTAATTTTGGAAAAGGGGAAGAAAGTGTAAAAGAAAGAAATTGTCCAATCCTACTAAGAGAATCGTGAAAAACGAAATCCTGTAAATGTGTCGTTTATAGCGGACGCTAGAAGTGTTGTCCTAATTATTTGACAGTCGTAAAATGGCTTTAGTTACATTCATATGAAGATTGAGTGAGGCAGTAAAAGACACAATAGTTAATTTTAGTGTAGGAAAGTCTCTTCTGAAATGTGTCGCGTGTTAAGCATTTAAAGAAGTTTAAGGACCCTTGTGAAAGGCAAGAAGGGTTGTGACACAATCGGAAGAGTACTTGGGAAGACCAATAAAATTGCTGACTGGAAGGGCTAATGCCATTACTCTTAGGAGTTGCAGATGCCGAGTCGGCAGTTGCGGAACAGCTGCGTCATAAAATCTTTTCGGTATGTAGCAAGGTAAAAGTATGCACAAGTGTTCCAGAGCAACGGAAGCAACTGACAAGTGCCAGACTCGTTGATAGATTACACGCAACGAAAGCCTGTCAACTTCAAATTAATCACTCACCGAGCTTTGTGACGTCTAGCAGACATTGACTGCTTACCTAGAATCTTTACCCTTTGAATGCGTGCCCCCTTCATATCTTTCAATCTACTTTAATTACAATAGTATTTCTATTTCCTTTATCAAAATAAGTCTTTCAAATCGCGCCCAAGCAAACCTTCATTTTCTTATTCTATTTAATTTTTCTATTGTTCGATTCTGTTCTCAAAAGGAAAACACAAAAATTTACATACACAACTTTTTGCATTCTCTTCAATAATGAGAGTGTATATAAAATAAATAAATGTGCAAAAAATTAAAATAGAACAAGAAGAAAAAGAATGAGAGAGAAAAACGAGAAAGAAAAATGAAAAAAGAGAGAAAAAGGAGAAAAAAGAGAAAAAAAGAAAAAAGAGAAAAAAGAGAAAAAAAGAGAAAGAAGAACGAGAAAAAACGAAAAAAAAGGAGAAAAAAGAATAAAAAGAAAAATTTGCAGAAGTTAAAAATATTCTAGAAACAAATGTTGTTCACAAAAGACAAGTAATCTTTAAAAGGATCTTCAATATGAAAAAGCAAATTAGCGAATTTTTGGCGAAAATTGAAAAAGAGAAAAAATGTAGTCCCGGCTGTTATTGACCCTAGATATAAATTATGCCGGGTTAAAGCGTGAAAACAGAATCTAACAATAGATGTGGGCATAATTCTTGCAGCTGTCATTAGCAGGCGATTGGGGGGAAAAATCATTAATTACGGGAACTTGACCTGGGCATAAAAGAAAATCAACCTTCATATAAATCCTCTTTTTTGATGCTTTTCTGCAAATGAAAAATGCAGCCTGAATATGATATAAGTGTTAAAAGTCATTGTCGACGATAATAACTCGCAACAGGATTTAATCTCTTATAAGTGACCTTCTAGACTGCTAAAAAACTCATAAAAAGTAACAAAGCAAGCACAATGAAAACATTATCTTTACTTTTTTTCATTGCTTCCTCTTCCAATTTTCAGTTACAATTGCAATATTTCAATAAAACTGTTAATTTTTTCATGTGCATTGTCTTAGTAAAATTGTTTTCTAATTGATCGAATAAAACTATTAAAAAAAACGAATGTATTTATTTATTTATTTATTTATTTATCTGTTTAGTACATTATATTATATTTATATAACATTATTTTATTTTATGTTATATTATTTATGTATTATGTATAATTTATGTATTATGTATTATTTATATATTATTTATGTATTAATTCAGTACTATTGTTAATAAAAAATAAATAATTAATTAATGTAACAAAAACATGCTAAAACTAAAATGTGATAAAATTTTTAGATCCCTTTTCTCGTAGTTTTTGAAATGGGTTTTTTTTGTTTTGTTTCTTTGTTTGCTTTTTTTGGAAAATCTGATGAGGGCAATTATATTCTCATCATGGAAATAACACATGGGGTTGTGACCACAGAGGGGAACTTTTTGTCGTGACCTCTTTTTTGAAAGTGTCCATACAATTCAATGCCAGAGAGTATATTCTTAAAACCAAACGAAATAGTTGGAAAAACAATTAAATAAAATTGAGTGAAATATTAAAAGTTGCTTTTTGAATTTAAAATTATTGATTTTTTTATATTTCAAAGTTTTTTAAAATTCTTTCATTAATTGTACCTTTTGTCAAAAGTGAATTTTTCCTGCAGAACTTTTGGTTTTTATTGTAACGTAGAATAAAAAAAACTAAAAAAACTTTGCTTAATTATTAAAGGAACGTTTTTAATACTTGATTCTAAATTTTTAAGGCTGGACTTATTTTGAAAAAGAATAAAAAGTACTTTAGTATTTTTTGTAATAAAATAAATAATAAAATAAGTATATTGTGTGTGTTCTTTAAAAAATGAAACAATTATGAAATATCGTGGAATTACAACTATTTAATTTCACCTGCTATTTATTACCCATAACAATCAAAAGTGTCCAAAAAATTATCCTTTTATTCAAATAAAAATGAATCATTTTGTTGAAAGCGTATAATGTTTGCAAATAATGAAAGCAAATAATATTTGCAAATAATGAAAGCAAATAATGTTTTAAAAAGTTTGAATAATTTTGTTGAAAATATGAAGAAAATGAATAAAATATGAAACACATTAATACAATAATTGTTAATTTCAGTCAAGTACTTGCAATAAATAACCAGAGATATTAAGGAGTCGCATATAAACTCTCGTATTGAATTTGATGCGTTATTTTCAACATGAACACTTGGATCGTTATTGTGTCTCTGAACAATTTCTATAGCCATTCAAATGTACTACACGTATCTATATTAAATTGTGAAACTGTAATTAGCAATTCAATATTTCAACAATATTCGCAACATTAAATTCGTATGTGACAATGACTCAAACTAGTAAAGTTCAAATAAATCAATTTCAATCCATTATACATCATATTCTAATAAACATAAAAGCAAGAAATCTAAGGAAGATATTCTTTGGAATATTCTTTTATTTTTTTCACCTAAAAATATCCAAATCAATATTGACATTCTAATATTTCAAAATTTCAATATTTTAATATTTTTTATACAGAGAAAATTTGAAACTTTTTGAAAAATTCAACTACACTCAAAGTATTAAATTTAACTGCAATTTTTCATTCCTCGAGAATTTCACAATTCTATTCAAATGCAAAATGTTTCGTAATATGTGTCTGGCTAGAACAAAACTTTACTGTTAAAATGGATTCAGAATGCTATAAAATCTCTTGTACTGGAAACTTCAGGGATGTTAGACAAAAATAGACATCTATTTGCAAAAATAATGTATCCTGTAGAAGTATTATATTTCTTTTGAATAAGTAGATCAAATAAATAAAAAATAGTTTATTTTTGCAAATTTTAGTGAAAATTTTGTCTTGTTCTGATTTTAAAGAAAGAACTTTCTTTTTTACGTTTCTTCTTTTAATTTTCACTATTTATAACTACAATCAAAAAAATTAAATAATTTTTGTTTTTTAAATGCAAAAAAAATGTAATGCAATGTAAAAAAGCTTAATCTAAAAAACTAATTCGATAAGCCTGAATATAAAATGCCATTTTCTATTTTCAACTATTCAATCATCATAAAAAATTCCACTTTACGAAAATCATACATTTACGAAAAAAATGCATTTCGAAGCAGAATATCCGAGCAGGGAATTGTAATAAAAATTACATTTTTTAATTCTGTAATTCCGACCACCTTAATTATTCACGTCTCCATTAACTAAAGTCCAAAATCTTTTTTCAATGATTCACGATTAAAAGCCAATCTAAATTTTGTGTGTAATGATAAATTTAAATCCAGTGCATAATGATCTAAAGTCCAAAATCTTTTTTCAATGATTCACGATTAAAAGCCAATCTAAATTTTGTGTGTAATGATACATTTAAATCCAGTGCATA
Organism: Ganaspis sp. Gsp50; assembly: GCA_011057455.1. NCBI lineage: Eukaryota > Metazoa > Arthropoda > Insecta > Hymenoptera > Figitidae > Ganaspis > Ganaspis sp. Gsp50. Next base: position 8,438 of record WNHD01000378.1, read on the forward strand.
ATGATCTAAAGTCCAAAATCTTTTTTCAATGATTCACGATAAAAAGCCAATCTAAATTTTGTGAGTGTAATGATAAATTTAAATCCAGTGCATAATGATAAATTTATAACCAGAGAATAATGATAAATTTAAAACCAGTGAGTAATGATAAATTTAAAACCAGTACCTAAGTAATGATAAATTTAAATCCAGTCTATTTAAAACGGGAATTAAAATTTAGTATCAATTATTATTCACTGTTAAAAGTCTAAAAATATACTGTGAATAATTCAGTGGCTCAATTAATCGATGTAGAAGATAAAAGTCAATAAATTACCAGGCAGAGGAATAAAAGTGAAGTCAGTCCGAGAGCAACAAGTTTGCTTACTTGGCACAAGAATAACGCCATTGCTCGGGTTTTTTTTTCTTTTTGTAAGAAAAACATCGTTCTTAGCATCAAGATAAAGTATTTCGTGGCCACCTTGATGTCATTCTCTTAAAAAATTTATAGCAAACTGAGAACCGCTCCTCGAATGGGCAACGTTAGGAATAAATGAGCTTGGAAAGTGGACGAAAGGTAAGGTGCTCGAGGGTAACAACAATTTCCTGAAAGAGGAAAAGAAACGATATAACTGTAAAAGGCAAGTGGAAGCAAAATGACCGGACGTGGAAAGAAAGGAATATGGTGACGTCTTTAAAAGGAACCAAATGTCGATCTATCTCTGAAATTTTTATTTTTAATTCAATCTTCAAAAAAGATAATTTGACACAGGTACAAAAGACAAAATAATACTAAAAGAAATTTTATTTCTGCATTTGGATCCATTTTTATATTTTCATTTCAAACCATTATTCTTCATTTTAATCTTTTCAAAAAAACGTTCTTTATAAAGAGATTTAACAAAACAAAAAATGTTGCAGTAGCTGTTTGTATGCTTAAGAGTTTTTTGATTCTATTGAAAGCAGAATGATAATAAAATATCCATAAATTTACAAGCATCGACCCAGTTTCACAAGTAAGAGATTAATGAAGTTCATAATTTAATTACAGAATAGAGCTTTTTCGTTTGTAGTAGCGCATTATTCAGTTGTTAAACCTCGATAAAATTATTATGTTTGCAAAATCGAGTTGACGTGAATAGCGGGCCTTATTAATATTGCATAGCTTTCACACATATTAATCATATGATAATTGTATTATTGATTTATCAGCTTCAATGAAAAGTGAAGTTAAAGACTCGTAATCGAAGCTTGATTAAAATTGTGGAAAATTGAAATTTTATTGGCATCATAAAATTTTTTTATAGCTGCGAAGCGAGGTGTAAAGAAACTATTACAAATTCTATGATTATTTAAAAAAAAATGAACTTCAGTGGAGAGTTAGAATTTACAACCGACTCATGATAAGAGTCAATCAGACGATTTCAAATTTTTTTAATATTCATTCTTGGCAATACATTCTGTGTTTCACATCAATATGAAAAATTCAGCTTTTATCAGAACTGCTCGAAAGCTCTTTCTATTAAAATCTGCTTCTTTTTTTCTATCAGAATGTAAAATCAATAAGTTTGGAAAATCGTAAACCGCATTCAATGATTGATATTATTTCTAGTTACATTAATTAAAGTTTTCTACATAAATTAATGTTTTCTACATTAATTATACAGTGTTCCGTGAGGATCAAATTGATCCAGAAAAGTGGATCAAAATGTTGATTTGCAACGTTTTGATTCGCTTTTCTGGACCAATTTAATCCTCACGGAACACTGTGTATTGTTTTTTTACATTAATTAATGTTTTTTACATTAATTATTGTTTTTTACATTAATTAATGTTTTTTTAAATAAAATTTGCAGATTCGGTTTTTAATATTTTATTAAACAATATATTATTACCTTTGAATTAATTAACTATACTGTGATAGAATAAATAAAATCATAAAAAATGTCGGACTAAAGCACGATTTTACTACTTAAGTTTGAAAAACAGTGTGTTGATTTTCAAAAAGAAGGAACCATAAAATTCTGTTTAAATGGATTATCGAAGAAGTGAAAATTTGTAAAAAAAATATATAAATAAACGTCATAAAATGTAACGACAGAAAATAAATATTTACAAGAAGACTTTAAGCCAAAAGTACTTGAGATCATCGTTCAATGTTTCTAAATCTGAATCTCACACAAAATTATGTATCTTAAAAAATCGAAGCTAATGGAATTAAAAAAAAAGGAAATGAATAAAGAAAAGTGGATAAAAAAGTAAAATAATAAAAAAAGTAAGTCAATAAAGAAAAGTGTATAAAAAAGTAAGTCAATAAAGAAAAGTGTATAAAAAGAGTAAGTCAATAAAGAAGAGTGTATAAAAAAAGTAAATCCATAAAAAAAGTAAGTGAATAAAAAAGTAAGAAAATAAAATATTGTAAAAAATGAATAAAAAAGTGTAAAATGTACAAATTTGAAAAAATTTAAATGTTCAAATGAAAGTGTATACAAATATTTAAGATGTGAAATGACAATTGAGAGTTTTTAGCAGACTTACCTACAACTGTAGCGAGGATCAAAATCCCTAAAGCGGTGGCTTTGAGAATCGCTGTGACGTCACTGAGGGATGTGCTTGTCACGAAGGAAGCATTGAAAGTGATGTTGGCCTCCATGACCTTCAATTGAAGATTACCGATCCGTTATCCACAATTGGCTCTCTCTTCTTTCACCAATTATCCTATATCGAACATTTGTTGTGATCTTTCGACCACTGAACTCGTCCATCTTGCTACGTCTATCGCAATTATTTTCCCCTCGTAATTTCATTAAAAGCTTTACTCAACGCAATTATCGTCAGTTACATTATTAATTCAATATCCTATGCGATTTCATCAACTGGACAGATCTCCACAGAGATTTGCCAACTTCCGGAAATCACATCGTTCTGCTCATGGATGTTGATGCTGGACAGACCTTCGGAAATCGATGAATGCTTCTGCGTCAACATTTGCCGGGAATCAGTCTCACAGTTCCTGAAAATGACAATTTATCATTTTTTATGCGTCACGTCGCTGAATACAAACGATATTCAATTGAAAACGTCAGTCAAGAGTTTAATTTGTCTTTGCAGTCGGCAGTGTGTTTTGATTACAAAATAGAGAATTGTACTGGGGGGAAAAGAGTGTAGTTTTTTGAAAAGTGGTGTATTGATTAATGTGCGTTTTTTATCTGATCTTTAATACAATTTCTTTTTAATAGTAAAATGAGTTTAAATAAACAGGCAGTTGATGAATTTAGTCGCGTCTGACCAAGCCCGAGCTATTCCACTGAAAATAATTCTGCAGGCTGAGTCTGACTAAAGTGGAACTATTCCACTCAAGAGCGTTCCTCGGTTAGGTCCGACAAAAATAGAATTATTCTACTGAGAGGAAAATTAATCCACAGGTTGGTCTGACTAAAATGTTACTATTCTACTGAAAATACTTCAACTGTGTATAACAAAAAGGAAAATTATTACAATGACATAAATTTCCGAAACGGTGGTTGTGGGATACCAAAGCGAATTTGAAATGTGCGATAAATTATAATTCAATGATAATAATAATGACAAGAATAACAATTATAATAATAGCAATGATAATAATATTGATAATAAGAATAATAATAATATAACAATAATAAAAATAAAAATAACAATAGCAATAATAATAATAATAATATAACAATATTAATAATAATAATAATAATAATATAACAATATTAATAATAATAATAATAATAATAATAATAATAATATTAATTACAGCAAAGGTCTTTTTTACATTAAAAAGTATTGCAGTTTGTTTCTGATAAAACGAAAATTCACTTCTGTCTGACTAAAACCTTAATATTCTACCAGATATGCTTTCGAAAGCAATCTAATAGAAATAATTTTTTTGAAACTGATATTAAAAGAATCTGACAGATTGCGTCTAACTAAAATGAAACCTTTTTACTTAAAAGAGTTTCGTAAATTGTCTGACAAAAACATTACTTGCTTTTGACAGAAAAGAAATTCTGCAGATATTTCCGACAAAATGCAACTCTTTTACTGCCAATAGTTCCATATGCTACGCTCCATGAAAAATAAACTTTTAATTAAAAAATGTTGGTCTAATACAAATTTTCATTTTTTTCAACTTTCAAACTATCATTTTAACAATTTTTAACCATATTTAAATGTTCTGAATACAGCCAGGCAGATTTAAAACCAGAGAGTAGAAAAAGCAAGCATTGTCAGACCAACACAGAAAGATTTAAATCCAGGCTGTAGAAAAAGTTAGCATAGTCAGACCAACGCAAGAAAAATATTTAAAACGAGGCGGTAGAGAAAGAAATTATAGTCAGACAAACGTAATCAGGATTTTAATTCGGACAGAAAAGAAAGTAAATATAGTCAGACGAACACAATAAGAGAACCAAAGAGTGGAAAAAGCAATTTTAGTCAGACCAAGGGAGTAAGAAAAATTTCAAACGAGGCAGTAGAAAAAACGAACATAGTCAGGCCAACGCCGTAAGAAATATTTAAAACCAATCAGTAGAAAAAGATAGCATAGTCAGCCTAATGCAGCAAGGAAGGTTTTAAATAAAACAGTAGATAAAGCCAAAATTGTCAGACCAAATGAAGCATTAGCTTGCTTTTTCTACTGTTTGACTTAAAATACTTGTTACTGCATTGGTCTGACTGTGCTTATTTTTTCTACTGTCTGATTTTAAATCTGTCTTCTTCAGTTGGGCTGACTGTGCTTATTTTTTCTACTGTCAGATTTTAAATGTGTTTTCTTTCGTTGGGCTGACTGTGCTGGTTTTTTCTACTATCCGATTTTAAATGTGTTTTCCTTCGTTGGGCTGACTGTGCTTGTTTCTTCTACTGTCCGATTTTGAATCTGTCTTCTTTCATTGGGCCGACTATGCTTGTTTCTTCTACTGTTTGACTTTGAATCTGTCTTCTTTCGTTCGACTGACTGTGCTTATTTTTTCTACTGTCCGATTTTAAATTTGTTTTACTGCTTTGAGCTGACTGTGCTTATTTTTTCTACTGTCTGATTTTAAATCTGTCTTCTTTCGTTGGGCTGACTGAGCTTATTTTTTCTACTGTCCGATTTTAAATGTGATTTCCTTCATTGGGCTGACTATGCTTGTTTCTTCTACTGTTTGACTTTAAATCTGTCTTCTTTCGTTGGGCTGACTGTGCTTATTTTTTCTACTATCCGATTTTAAATGTGTTTTCTTTCGTTGGGCTGACTATGCTTGTTTCTTCTACTGTTTGACTTTAAATCTGTCTTCTTTCGTTGGGCTGACTGTGCTTGTTTTTTCTACTGTCCGATTTTGAATCTGTCTTCTTTCGTTGGGCTGACTGTGCTTATTTTTTCTACTGTCTGATTTTAAATCTGTCTTCTTTCTTTGGGCTGACTGTGTTTATTTTTTCTACTGTCTGATTTTAAATCTGTTCTCTTTCGTTGGGCTGACTGTGCCTTTTTTTTCTACTGTCCGATTCTGAATCTGTTTTCTTTCGTTGGGCTGACTGTGCTTGTTTTTTCTACTGTCCGATTCTGAATCTGTCTTCTCTCGTTGGGCTGACTATGCTTGTTTCTTCTACTGTCTGACTTATATCTGTCTTATTTCGTTGGGCTGATTATGCTTACTTCTTCGACTAGCATACCTTAAATTTTGCTTTACTGCTTTGCCCTGACTATACTTGTTTTTTCTACTTTCTGGTTTTAAATCTGTTTTATTTCGTTGGGCTGACTATACTTGCTTTTTCTACTTTCTGGTTTCTTTAAAATGCGTTCGTCTGACTATATTGGCTTTTTCTACTGTCTGGATTGAAATCTTCCTTGCTGTATATAAATTATTTTTTTCTTTTTCTGAACTCTATTTGCATAATTCGGTTTTTAGCATACATTTTTTGTGAGATGAAAATTTAAATTAATGAATAATTAAATTACATCCAACTAGCTACTAGATTAGATTCGAATAAATGTTCCAATAGTTCTTTTTCTAATTTTACTTATTTATTTTTTTTTTGTTTTATTATTATTGCTTATTTCATTTTATTTTCCGTTTCATATTTTTTTCATTTTGTATTTCGTATTTTATTTTATTTTGAATTATATTTTTCTTATTTTATTTTATAACATTGTATTTTTATTTTATTTTCTATTGTATTCTTTATTGCATTTTTTATTTTATTTCAATTTTATGGTTTATTTTCTTATTTAATTTATTGTTTATTTTATAGGTTGTTTATTCTTCACTCTATTTTCTATATCCTCCATTTTTTATGTTCACTTTTTTAATTCAATTTTTTCCCTTTGTCTATTTGTCTCTATTTATAACAGCAATTGAATGCCACTTAAATCTCAATCACGATCTGGTAGATCAAAAAGTTACTTGAGAGAGAAATGATTTTGAAAGAAGATTAATGAAATTAAGATTTGAAATATCAGTCATTTTTGGGGTCCGAGATATGTGGACACATAAGAATTTATGGAGTCTCAAAGGGAAATCTAACGATCCTCTGGTTCTCAAGGGGAAAGATATGCCCTCCTGGGAAACCATTCATTATTATCTTTATTTTTTCACATGACTTCCACGTTCTTCCCATGAGCCCTTATTCGTGTCCAAAATTGCCCTACAAACTGTAAGGGTCACTGTTAACCATAAATTAGTCCTTAGACTTTTATAAATATTTAATCGTATTTCCGCAGCAATTAAATAAATGGTTTCCTTTGTTTAACAATAATTAATTGTCAGAGTGCTTTTAATAAAAGAATAAGGAATTATTTAGTATAGAAAGTTCATTTTCAGTACAGCTGCTTCGATTTTGAGTATTTTTGTCTCTTTTCCAGCATTGCGCTTGAGTGTAGATGTAAATAAATAAAAAGTTCCATTTCCAGATAAGCACTTTATATTTTCAACTATAAAGCCTATAGTCGAGAGTTAACAACATACATTATCAGTAGCATGTTACCTATCTTTACAACACTCAATGGCTTTTCAAATGGGATATCTCAGTTATCTTTATCGAGAATGCGCTTAGTGTCTGAAACTAGTAAAGAGAATCATTTATTTTGTATAATGACTACATTTCTATCTCGGTTATCGAGATTTCTCCATTCTACCCGCAGACATTACTTCACATTCTTCTTCCTTTATTGGCGCATCACCTTTCGATATTACTTCCGATATTATGCACTTTTATGTTATGCGCAACAAAACTCCAGTTTTAATTTATCTTCGACGCAAGCAAGTCCAAACTTTCTCACAGCAAATTAACTTCAAACTTTGTTACATTTATATAAAACTTTTTTTTAAATATCAATATTAATATATTGATATTCGAAATTCTTTACCTTTTCTCAAAAGTTACTTCTTTCAGAAAATAATAAAATTGTAAAAGCAATTTTCTCCACCTAAACTTGTTTTGTACAAAAATAAACTGATGATAATAATAATAATAATAATAATAATAATAATAATAATAATAATAATAATAATAATAATAATATTAATAATAATAATAATGAGAAGAAGAAAAACAATCAAAAATAAATAAGAGTATCGAAAAAAGGAAACATTTTTCGATACTACAGATTGTTTCGAGAAAAATTTCCCGATACTACACAGGGCGTCGAGAAATGCGTAAAAACCAAATTGTACGAAGAGGATCGAAAAAAAATGTCTGATACTGCAAAAGGGATCGGAAAAAGTAGAAAAGAAACAATTCTATGAAAAGAATAAAAAAAATGCAAGAAAGTAGAGAAACGAATTTTTAATGTTGATTGTTATAATTTATTCCAAAATAATCAATTTTTAACATTATTATTATTATTATTATTATTATTATTATTATTATTATTATTATTATTATCCTTCAAGCATTATTAACTTTGACCCACAGAGAAGAATTTTTACTCCCTTTTGTTTTAATTTACTGTTTTTTCTGCATTCATAAATTCGAGGTCTGAATAATTAATATGAAAGCTACTGAGTTTGTGAAACTATCGGAGCAAAATATCCCCTCCTCCTCCTTTCTCCCTGTATATTACGGCTGACCAAAACCGCACTTTTCTACTGGAACTGGATAAGTTTTATACATGAAAATAGTTGAAGCATTTTCGGCAAAGGCGAATAATAAATAAACCAGTATATAAAAGGGAAAAACTTTTCTTATAGTTCTTAAATTTATAGTACCTAGAAATAGGTAGAAAGGACAAAGAAAAATCGGAAAAGAAAAATGAGTGTGAAAAAGAGTTTATTTTTTTAAAGATTTAATAAGTCTAGTTATACAAACACACGGAATATAAAAAAATACGTGCATTTCAAATGAAATAAAATATTCAATTAAAAAGAAGTCTGCATGAAGTCAATCGTTTTTTCGATATCACTGGAATATTTTCGAGTGTAGAGAAAGATTTAGTTTAAATAATGTAATTCTTTCTGTGATTGGATATATTTGAGAGCATTTCGTGAATTTTTGATGCGATTTGGAGGTGTGGTTATGAAAGAAACTTTGGCACTTAATATAATATAAGGCTTTAAAATATTTAGGAGACCTCGTTCTCTTGCCTGCCCTTTTCTTCATTCAAGGAAACTGGCAAGGCCAAAAGCAAAACCAGCGTGTGCAAATAACAGGTACAAGAGCAGAAGTGAGGATTTTGCTCCTGCGCATACATATCCAACTATCTCTTTTCAGCGGAGCGTGTTGATATGCGGATTATTCTCAGACGAGAAAGAGACTGACAGTTGGCTGAGGCAGAAATTTCTCTCACAGGAAATAAGCACTTCAATTGAAAATACCCTCTCGCATCACATTCCACAAACTAGCTAGCGTCATCGTTTTATTAATAAAAAATTATAATAACAATCAAAACTTTCATTCCAGTACGAATGACAAACGAATCGAAATTAGAATAATCAAAACTGTTATATAATTAACACCCAACGTTTATTTACATCAAATTGCAATTTAGATTACAAATATATTATTTTTAAATTATTTTATTTTAAAATTATCTCATTTTCAAATTATCTTTATTTTAATATTATCTTATTTTAAAATTATCTTATTTTAAAATTACCTTCTTTTAAAATTATCTTATTTTAAAATTACCTTATTTTAAAATTATCTTATTTTAAAATTATCTTATTTTAAAATGATCTTGTTTTAAAATTACCTTATTTTTCTTAATTTTGAATAACTGGATTTTCAAGACTTTCAAATTTGACAGTGTCGAATATTCAACAGAATGGACGTATCGATTTAAATGCCACGAAATTTGAAAAAGTAAAAAAATATCCCATTTCTGAGACTAACTATCTGTTTGAAGAAAAGTTTATGACGGCCAAGTTTATGTGTACAATTTTTTTTGGTCTATGTAAAATATTGAGGGTAAACATTAGTGGAATTTTATCGACGACTCAACAAATAGTTTTTTATCTCTTGCATGGATCGTGACTATATAATGCCTCACGACACACATTTTTGATGTAATTTATACAGAAGAGAATTTACCCCTATCATAATTTCATACTTTCTTAATGATTTGATTATTTATTTAGTCAGAGAGTAGGCTTAACCTTTGCATGCATATAAGGTAATGGTATGTTATTAGACGTAATACTTTTTCTTCTGGAAGGCGTGGAAATGCAAATAACTTCTTTTTGATAATTTTGATGACTAAATAACACATTCTTTGACTATATTTCATGTAAAAAGGGAATAAAAAATGGTAAATAAAATGCACTTTTTTTCTGCCATTTTACTTATGTAGTTTTCATGATTAGCATAATGCTTTTTAATGCTAAGCTGCATTTCTATTTTTCATAGCGAAAAGACTTTACAATTATAATTATAGAATAATTGAAAATAATTACATGTTCAAATAATTATCGCTCGGTTCGTGTAAGTGAATAAAAATTTAATATCAGATGCACGGAGAGAAGTGAAAGTAAAACTAGTTTTTTGTGTTAATTTTACTAAACGTGTAATAGTTAATTTTACTATATGTATAATAGTGAATTTTACTATATGTATAAAAGTGCATTTTACTATATGTATAATAGTGAATTTTACTATACGTATAATAGTGAATTTTACTATACGTATAATAGTGAATTTTACTATATGTATAATAGTGAATTCTTCTATACATATAATAGTAAATTTTACCATATGTATAACAGTGGATTTTACAATATGTACAATAGTGAATTTTCCTAAATACTGGTATTCGTTCAACATTTAGTTAATTCAACCAAGAAATTAGTAAACTTAACCAAGTACCTACAAAATTTTACCAAAAGAAACTTTTAATTCTTAAATCCAACCATTTACTTGGTTATTGGTACCAATTATTATTTTTTGTGGTATAACAAAATAAATAAAATTTTAAAAATAATTAAAAATATTTTTATAACAATATAAATATATATAATAATAAAAATATTTATAATAATAAAAATTGAGAAAAAGTAAAAAAATCTTTCTCGTTTTAATTATTCCATTTTTAATTGTTAAACCAAACCAAAGTAATATAAACAATGGTTTCTTTAAAGACTGATTTTACTAACTCAAGTGTTGTAAATTTTTTGAACAACACATTTTGGTACATATTTGCGAAAAAGATTGTCTTGATTCTACTTCCTCGAAAGTGGGAAAAGCATTGTTTTGTTATCTAATTAACAATTTACAAATAATTTTTTATTGAAGTATTATTATCATTTAAATTGTCAGGATTTAGAGCAGACGGTTTAAAAATAGCTAAACGAAAATTTTGGGTCAAATTGTGCTAAATATTCGAAATAAGGTTATAAAGAGTTCAACCTTTAGCTTTTATAAAACGTATCCTTTTACAAAAATGTATCCCAAGGTGAGTTGAAGGCAAAGATTGAATAAATAATAGCAACTAGGTAATTTAAATAAATTTCAGATAAATACGTCAAATATTATCTGACTTTGTAGCATTGAAAATAAATTCTCTTTTTTCATCGGTTTAGATCTCCATCAAAAGGATCCGATATATTTATTTATTTTTTTAAAATCTGACCACGACACGTGACGCTCGGAGCAGTTGTCTCTCTTGACTCTGTTACGAGCGTTTTTCATTTTTTTTTCATTTTTTTTTCATTTTTTTTTTTTTTATGATATTCCCCTCGAACTACCTTGCTGCCAGAAAGAATATGTAGACTACTCCTGGATGAAATACGAGCGGAGAAAATACGTCAAGACAGTATAGGGGCTGTTTGACATACCCGAGGGTGGATACTTGAAGAATGCAAAAAACTTTTTGTTAGTCAAGAAGTAAAAACACATTCAAGGAATTACAAAAAGCCGAACGTGAGCTTCGTGCTAATGACAGAAACCACAAAAAATTAAGTGGTTGCAGACATCGTCATTTTCAATCGCTTAAGTGTCCCCAAAGGCAACGATTTATATGATCCAAAAGACATTTGTTTCAATGCACTCGGTTTGATTTCACTAATTGTTTTAGTTACAAAAAAATGGGCATTTTTTTCTATAAGAAAGCAATTAAGTTTAAGTTTAATTTTTTATTCATTAATTTTGTTCTTTTAATATTTCTTTTGCTTTTAATCCTATAAGGGAATTTATCAGTAGTTTTAGTTTTTAATTTATTATTATCATCATTATTTATTTATTTATTATTATTTTTTATTTTTATTTATTTATTTTTCTTTATTTATTTTTCTTTATTTATTATATGATTAAAAAATATATACACGAAAGATAGAATAACTAATAAAACTATTTAATGATAAAGAACTGTACTCTTTATTCATGTGAGATTTATTTCTAATAAAAAGAATTAATTATCGATAAAAACAAATTAGTTTACTTTTTTGTGGGTCGAAGAATAGAAGGAATAGAAATAATGGAGCCTAAGAACATCAATAAAATTAAATTACTGGACCTGTCTAAATCCATATCGAATTCAATAAGTGAAGCGTTAGTAAAACAATCCTTGTCAATAGGTTGATGTACACTCGAGTGTAATCAGGCTAATTATACCAACGGTCGATTGGAAATTCAGTTTCTAATACCACAGAGGTAAATTAACTAATTTCCAGTCATTGGTGTTAGAATCAAATGAAACGCTACAGAAAAGGTAAATTTATTATTAGACTTTACATGCCCTTTGCACACTCTATTGACTTTCGTCCGAAACAGGATATAAAACAACATTTAAAACTGCATTTTGTTTACAAATTACTATTTGCAAATTGTTAAAGAATTTATATATTTTAAATAATTTAAAGAATTACCGAGTGATACATTCCATTCTATGTTAATTTATAAATTTTTTACCTGCTACCAATTTATCATCATCATTTTTTTACCTACTACCAATTTATCATTATCATCAATTCAAATCTACAATTCGATTTTTTGTAAAGTATTATTGAAAATAATTAGACACTATTCTGTAACAGTTTCTTTAGATTCATGATTATTATTAAATAATTACGCCTTGTTGTAAAGTTTGTTTTATTTTATTTTTTTGAATTCTTGAAAACTGGTAGTTGTTAAAAATAAAAAGTAAAAAATAAAAAATAGAAACAATGGAAAACAAACAATAAAAAAATAGAAACAATGGAAAACAAAAAATAAAAAATAAAACATGAAATTGTTAAAAATGAGTTAAAACTTGTTTCCATTTGTAAGCTAAATTTAAACAGCTGCGATAATTACAACTTTATTTTCATTATAAATGTAGTTTTAATTAACAGGGCGTAAGACAAGACATTTTTCACATAATGTGTATAAAAGCAGAAATTACTGTTTCCAGATTAATAGCGCGGATAGAAAGAGCGATAATAAATCACTTGGTGACCAAATAACATTCTTCTAGGGGAAGATAATAATTACTTTTGTATTTCCAAAACCTATTCGTCATTAATTGCGTTGCATACAGCACTATAAAATACAGTACAATAATAAAGTCTTGTACTTTATAATGTAGGTACTGAAAAATTTTACTCTATACAATTTTCAACATTCTTAAATTTGGTTTGTGAAGGCTTTAAAATTTTAACTATTCATAATTTTTAGAACTCCTAAAAGAGTTAATTTGACTTTTTGCGATCTTCGAATTTTATGTGCTCAGTTTTTGCAAGTTCAAAATTTAAATACTCTACAATTTCAAATTTTGTTCTAAAATCTAGAATTTGGTTTTCAAATTTAAATTTGGATTTCAAGTTTAAATTTGCTTTTCAAGTTTAAATTTGCTTTGCAAATTTAAAGGCAATGCATTTTCAACTACATTACAAATTAATTTTCATTCTTTAACTGTAAGTGGGTTATAAATATTAATAAATATCAATTATTTATTATCTGTATAAATATTAATTATTTATGATCTGTATAAATATCAATTATTTATTATCTGTATAAATATTAATTATTTATGATCTGTATAAATATTAATTATTTATAGTTTTTAAATAACACAAGTGTTTGATAATCATTAATTATTTATGATCTGTAAAAATATTTACTATTTATTATCTGCAAAAGTATTAGTCAATTTAGAAATATCAGTAATATTAGTCGAGCAGTTTTTAATTTGAATTTTTAAAGGCAGATAAAACACGCAGGTCAATGAAATAATACTTCGAGTCCTTTTATCGTTGAAAGGGAATGTAAAATTTTCAAAGTGTCGTTTTGCGACTCATGAAATTCATATAAACACAATTACGATGTCCCTTGTAACTTACGGGTAGTAAAGTTAATTAATTAAATTTGAAGCTCGAGCAGCATTCTTTTGCTGACGTGTATCAAAAGGCATGTTATAACTAATTTACATACATACATATGGACGAGGTGCAATTTGATCAGAAATTTTCACTCATTACGAATAAATTTCTATTATTAAAAAACGTAGTTCCTGAAATTCGTGATTTTACCTTATTTGATTAAAACGGTTTACAACTTCTGTTACAATATTATCATTTGCCAATTACATCCGAATTGAAATTCCTCTCATAGTAATTACATATTAAAATTTTACAAGATCTGAATTATTTCCGTATGATAATTCGCCCATTTGTATGATAATGAATTTCAATTTATTTAAAAATCCCCTGTCAACTAAAAATGAATTCCCTTCAGCATTTTACAATTTTGCACAACTTTTTGTGTCCGGAATTACATTTCTTTTTTAATGAAAAAACCTTCGGTTGTAGAATAATAACTTTGTTGTTTTTACAAGATGCTAACTACTGTATTTGAGTTTTGGGATTTTTATTTTTACAAGGAAAAACGTATTTCTTCCTGAAGGTATGAAAAAGTTTATATGAAATAGTGTAATTTATAGATTTTACTATTTTCATGCATTGTGTATGTATGTTTGTTAATTATATTTGAAAAAAAAGATACAAAGTCTATCAATTTTTTGTCACATTTTTCTTTAGGGAAAATCACAGTTGACGTAATAAAAATATATTTTACTTGTTCCATTCTTTATTAATGCTTTCCCTAGGGGGACACATATCACTATTTCCTATTTAGTTACACAACTAGGGATCATGAATCAAGTATAGTTCAGAATGAATGATAGAGAGGGAGGGAGAAAAAGAATCTATTTTAAGTTTTGTAGTATTAAAACAAATTGACGATTTATATAGTTACTATTTTAATTAAAATGATTTTCGTTTCGAGAATCGTTCTGTATGTCTGACCATATCGCACTCCTACTACTCATTTTTTAAAATTATTCTTTGTCTACGATTTAAAAAACGGTATTCGAATCCTATCTTAAATTTGCATTTTTTAAAAAAAGGCGAATCTTAAAATAAAAACAACTTAATTTTTAAATAAAAACACTTAATTTTTCAATAAAAACACTTAATTTTTTACAAATTTTAACTTTATTTAATTATTATACTATTTATTTATTAACTACTACTTTTACTATTTTAACGAATAGAATTTTTGTATACTTTTTGGATCTTGAGCTAACACAGACCAAATTTTGACCATTAAGTAGTAAAATCGCGTTTTAGTCAGACAAGTTTTGTAATTCAACAATTTGGTAACATTAATTGAGTATTCGCTTCAAAATATCATAAAGTTCCCTTATTTCAATATAAAATTCAACGCACAGAGACATTTATCAATTTGAAATGTTTGTGAACATTTGAAAAAAAGCAAATAATAAACATTGTGTTTTGAAAAGTTTGACATTTCGTTCGAGTAATGTTTTTTAAAGGAATTGAAAGATTTACTATTAATTTTTACTATTATTATTTAAGTAAAAAAAAATTGTCCATTTTTGAATTATAAATATAATAGATGATAATTTGTAATCAAAATTATACCAGAGGAGGTATAAATTTCAGCTTTGTTCAATACTATAATTAAACTATAATATGTAAAATACTATAATTAATTATGGATTAGAACATAATACATAATATTAATTAATTAATCTCACTGAAAAAAATGAAAGTGTAAAAAACATTTTAATAAAATTAATCAAAGAAACTTGGAGGTACACAATTTCTGTAAAACTTGGAATAGATTTGGATAGAGTTTTTTTTTAAAATAAACTTAGTTTCTTAGTTTTCAAAAATGATTTTCCGTTCGAGGGAACTTTTTAAAGGAAGTAAAGCATCCGCATGGATATCAGAATAGGAAAGGGAGGAAAATAAAAGAAAAACGCTGAAACTGGCATTTCATCGGCTAGAGAATAACGGCTCTTGAGGTTTGGTTGGGGGTTTCTTGGCTGAGTGCCAAAGCCAACAAGTGTTTCATCCAACCTGAACCAGATACTCTCAAATACCGTTGCGCTGCTCCATCCAGTATCAGAACCACGAAACCGCAATTTACTACATGAAAACCTAATCGCAAAGCGTCACTACGTGTACTTTTGCCATGCAAAATTCGACCTCTTTCTTTTCCCCAAAACAATAACAAAATTCCAACCTATACCGTTAAAAATTGCAAAAACCATTTGCCATACAATTTTTAGCAAAAAAAGCAAATAGAAGTACTCGTTTTTCCATTCTTTTGTTCAATTTTTACTTTTCAAGTCAAATTTTTATATTTGTATGTCTAATAAATTGTACTATTGTATTTTTTCTACTGTATTATTTTTTTAACTACTGTATTGTACTTTTTATTACTGTATTATTTTTTTAAGTACTTTATTATATTTTTACTACTCTATTTTTTCTACTGTATTTTTTAATACTGTATTTTTTACTACTGTATTTTTTACTACTGTATTTTTTACTACTGTATTTTTTACTACTGTATTTTTTACTACTGTATTTTTTCCTACTGTATTTTTTACTGCTATATTTTTTACAACTGTATATTTTACAACTGTATTTTTTTAACTCTATATTTTTGAATTTTGACTCAAAGAAAGGATAGGGAAAAAATTTATAGAAATAAAGGAATTGTAACAATTGTAATGGAATCTAAAGATCAATTCTTTAAATTATTCTTGGTATAAGGACAAGTTCTTAGCTAAATGATACTTAACTTTTTGGGTTAAATTGTTTATATCTAAATATGATCATACTTCACGTTTGATTAATTATCTTTACAGTCTGTAAGCTACACAAGTTGCCTAGGACATCATAATTGTGTTTATATGAATTTCATGAGTCACAAAACAACCCTTAGGAAATATTACATCCCCTATCAACGATAAAGAATTGTTAATATTTCATAAACCTGTTTTCTTATTTACACAATTAAACAAATTTTCTCCAGAATATGAATAAGTTGTAATTAATAATATCTTATTTATAAAAATACATAAAAGAAACATTACTGTCAACTGTTTACTTTTAATTACATTATTATTCATTCAAATCTAATCCCTCATTATGAATTGTTACATAAATATTTTTCCTCTTTTATTTAAGTTTTTTATTTTATGTTTTTCTGTATTTTACGCTTTTATTTATTTTACGTTTTTCTTTATTTTACTCCTTTCTTTATTTTACTCCTTTCTTTAGTTTACTCTTTTCTTTATTTTACTCATTTCTTTATTTTACTCCTTTCTTTATTTTACTCCTTTCTTTAGTTAACTCTTTTCTTTATTTTACTCTTTTCTTTATTTTACTCCTTTCTTTAGTTAACTCTTTTCTTTATTTTACTCCTTTCTTTATTTAGGTTTTTCTTTATTGTACGTTATTCTTTATTTTGCGCCTTTAAATTTTCACCATTAAGGTAATTAAGTCGATTGCAAATTAGAAGTTTTTTGTATTAACAGATTCAAGTTTTTAGACGCTTTGAAGATAATTAAGTTAATTGCAAATTTAGATTCTATAAAGAACAGGAATGGCAGAATAAAGACAATTTTAATAAATCTCTAGTTTTATTATAAAACATTTACTAAAAACAATTCCAATAAATCCGTAATTTTATTATAAAACTAAAGATTTATTGAAAATAGTGTTTAAGAAATATTCTTTACTTTTTTAAAATAATAGTCTCTAAAAAAAGTCAAATAATAGTTAAAGTAATAGTCTTTCAAAGACAGTCCTTCTGAAAAATAATCTTTAAAAAATACTCTTTTTAAAAAATAGTCTTTTAAAAAATAGTCTCTTTAAAAAATAGTCTTTTTAAAAACAGTATTTTTAAAAAATAGTCTCTTTGAAGAATAGTCTCTTTAAAAAATAGTCTCTTTAAAAAATAGTCTCTTTAAAAAATAGTCTCTTTAAAAAATAGTCTCTTAAAAAAATAGTCTCTTTAAAAAGTAGTTTCTTTAAAAAATAGTCTTTAAAAAATTGTATTTAAAAAATAGTCTTTAAAGAAATAGTTTTAAAAAATCCTGAATATTTACATAAGAAGCAATATTAAGAACTTAGAATTAAATTTTCGTAAAATCCAAGGTTTTTTTGTTCCGTGACTCTCAAATTATAGATAATTACGAGTTCAATTTAATTATTAATTGAACTCGGATTAAATTGTCAGGGTTTGAAGTTTCTCCATTTGCACACTGTCCAATTAAACATTAAGTGATTCAAGTTCCAGAGAATTTGAGTTTGCGGATGATTAATAATCATTGTGACATGTTCAATTAAATAGCCCGCAAATTTTAACTAAAAACTCAATAATTCCCGTCTATTTTGTAAATAAATAAATAATTGAAAATTTTGATACAACTTAATTTTACCGTTTGTGAATTTTTAAGCATTTGGAGCCAGGTTTAAAAAAACCTTGACATCACAGTCGAGACTTTTTGAAAACATTGCAAAAAATGAATTCTAAAGGCAATACACTTTTTGAGATATTATAAAAAACGTTTGAACAGTATCTCAGAGCTACATGCGTCGCTAAAGTACATCGTATATATTCTTTTCTTGACACAGTGGATAATTTGGCGCTGTCGTAATTTGTCATTGGCTTTTTAGAACGAATTTTCTCAAGAGGAAACTCACCCTCCAAAACGAGAAAGAAACCTGAGAACAAACAGGAATTACGCTATAGACGATAGTGACGCCAAATAAAAGATGGATGATATTAATCGCAAAAATTTTCGTCAATTGAACAAATCACGTAATTTCGATTGCATACAGGCTAAAGAGGAAAAGAAAACCCCAATCGCTCTACAAATTAAATGACCTTAAATGATCTTAAAAAGGTAATTACTTAAAACTGTATAACAGCAATTTGAAAAACATTTTACTCAATTTGAAAAAGGTCTATTCAATTCGTGTTGGAAAGCTGCCAGAAACTTTTTCTGTCGATCAAAATAAATCAAGAGTGCTCCTCTGACTGAATTTCATTAACGGATCTCAACGTTTTTCTAAATTACCAAACAGAAAATTAAGAGTTACTTTTCCAATCATTTAATTCACATTCATTAAAAATCAGTTTTCCTCACATCATTTTTTTCTAAAGCTTAATGGATAATTGAAAGTGCTTTCAATAATTGAAAAATATTTTGTAAAAAAAAAGATTTTTTCAATGTCAAATTTATATAAAAATGTTTTATCAATGCAGAAAAAGATAATGTAATGATAATATGAAGATAATTTAATGTACGCAAACAAAGATAATCAACGTGAATAAATTTGTAAAAAAAAGCTTATACGAAAACAAAAAAATAGTTCATATATGCAAAACGACGAAAACTAGAACACAATACAATAAACAACTTTTAGAGAGATGAAATTACAAAAATCGTTTTTATTAAATCAGTAAATCAGTTTTTATGGGACGAAACAAACATATTTTACGAAAATAAAAATTTTGTCTGGATATTGAAACTTTATTCTTGCCATTGGAGTGGTTTCTCAAATATTTTAATTTAAAAAAATAAAAAATAAAAAAAAATGTAATCAATGTGCTCAAAAATGTAAAAAAACGATTGTAAAAAAACTGGATAAGAAATAACAAAAAATAATGAATTGAAGTCATTTAAAATAGAAATTCAAATTTCAATAATTATTTTTCGTTTTTTATTTTTATCTATTTAATTATTTTTATATGTTTATCTATTTTTATCAATTTGTCTATTTTTATCAATTTGGCTATTTTTATCCATTTATCGATATTTAACAATTTATTTTACATAATATTCTATTCTAAAGTCTTCTGTTAACTTGTTTATAAGCACGTGAATCACTTTCTACAGGTTATTTTTAACTAAATGAAATATTTTCCAGATTCCTCAAGTGTAGAATATTTCTGCAAAGTAAAGGGAAAGTAATCAAGTTTCAAAACACTTGAAAATAAAGTCTTTTAAAGTGTCTTTCTCGATTGTTCCAGAATTTTTTTCTCTCTCTCTCTCTGTGGTTTTCTATTTTATTGCTTAAACAATCGACGGTTTCCTGTTTCATTCGCATGAAGCACGACGAAGAGAATTATTGCAAAGTGCGTTATATATGTATATAAAACGGAAAAAGGTTTTATCATTCCTTTTAAGCACTTAGGGTCTAAGTTTTTTACCCCGAGGAAACACATCCAAATTGTCTTTAATTTATTATATGCTTCCTTTCAATTTTATAAACTTTATTAATTTTCTTCTTTCAAGCAAACTCCGCATCATCTATTCATTTAAAAAATTATAAAAACGAGATGTAAAAGCATTTAATAATGAAAACTCTTTTCGAATTTAATGGATTTCTGCAATAGAGTTCTTTTAAATAAATAACGCAATTAATTTTTAAATTGAATTTCAAGCTTAAAAAGATTGCAAAAAATAGAAATTCTCTCTAAAGTCTTTTTCATCGAATCTTTTACATCACGTTTCTATTCTGTTAAGCTTTGAATATAAAACTAGAGTTGAAAAAGTTTTTAATTCATTCATTGTTGAATTTTTTAAATAATTAAAATATTATTGATGCGACCTTATTACTTTTGTATTTGTTATTCAATATTGCATATTACTATAAAAATCCTTTTTTATATCGAAATACATTTTCGTTATAAATTTTATCGAATAAACAATGCTTCCCTCTGAGGAAGCAAAAATAAAAAAAATAAATAAATACAATAAATAAATGGAATGAATAAATAATGCTTCCCTCTGAGGAAGCAAAAATAAAAAAAAATAAATACAATAAATAAATGGAATGAATAAATAAATAGAATGAATAAATAAAATGAATAAATAAATAGAATGAATAAATAAATGAAACAACCAAATAACTAAAAAATAAAGAAATAAAATGCAAAAATAAGATGTTTAGAAGAGCCGTAAAGTGTTTTTTCGTTTCTTGATAAGAATAACAAATACTAAAAGAAAAGTTTAATGTCACTTCATATCATAAAGTTCATTAGCTAGTTAAAGTTTATTAGACATTTAAGATACTTTAAAATTTTGCTCCACTCTCATCTAATACATAATTTATCAACTTGATAATGAAAGTTATTCAAATTTTTCAGAATCACGAAATATCTCAGCTCTAAATCTGCTTTTATTATATCAAGAATCTGGAATATTGTGAATTTTATTTCACACTTTTATAGATATTGCCTGACATAAAAATCAGGCAAAGAATCACTTTTATATCATCGTTTAAATTTGTTTAAATTTTACAATATTTTTAAAATTTCACGACCATTTTAAATTGAGGCTTTCCATTTCTCACGTATATGAAAACAAATATATCAATAAATCATGTTGTAAACACAAACATAAAAGAATCCTATTGAACTTTATACTGTAAAATGTTCCATTTGTGTTTTTGTTTACATGTTTGGGATTTTTGTTCATTTGTTTAGGTTGTTTGTTCACTTGTTTGAGTTTTTGTTTACTAATTGGTATTTTTTGTGTACTTTTTTATTTATTTTCTAGAACGTAATGTACTTATTAGTTTTTTTGAGCTTAATTTCAAATATCAGGAATATTTCAGTACACTGTAGTCTCGATCGAAGTATTTGTCCCTAGATCGAGACTCCAGTGTAACTCAAAAAATAATAAATTAATTGACATCCTACCAATAAATACTAAATTAAATAAACAAAAAAAATTATTGATGGAAAGCGGCAAATATTTCCACCCCCCTAACTTTTCGCATAAAATGTCTCGTTTAATTTCCATGAGAATTGAAACAAATTTTATCACTCATTAATAACTTGAAAGTAATTTCCACACGTCTGATTTGTGTCCTTTAGAATTAATTTTAATAGCCTAAAGTTGTTTGTTTCGATTGCAGTTTTCACTTTTGGTCCATAATTTACTAATTAATTTAAAAGTTGCCAAGTTTAATTCCCAGTATGCAGCAAGTTGAATGTAAACACTATTTCAACACAAAATAAACTCACCTCTAGGGCTTTACCCTTGCGATTTTCCGGCACTTCTGAGAGCTGGAGAGTTTCACACGCACTTCACGTAACGAGTAATAACAGTTTTCAAACTTAAACTACGTCACACTACATACAATGCCAGGAACTATGAAACGCGTTTTAAACAGTTTCATGCTTCATACACCAGTCGCACTTTTTTTTTTACTTTCTTTTTTAACTTTAGTAATAAACACCAGTTTATTGCGTTAACGTCGTTTCATGCGAGCGGCTAATTCAGTTTTAACTTGGAGTAGTACACATTATCGGACAAACGATACATGCCACTAATCTTGTTTATATCAAGCGAATGTCCATAATTAGGGGCGGTTATTGCATTAATTATATTAGGCCAATGGTAGACTTTACACCAGTTCTCACGGTAGAAATCTACAAGAAAAAATTTCCCTTCAATCATAAAATTCCACTAGTTGTTTTAAAAGTACTTTTCAACATTTTACTACTCTCTCTTATGGCTAAAGAAACGCGCCCGATAAAATCTAAACTGAATACGAAAAGTACGCCAACTTTGCTGACTTTCTGCTTTCCCGGATTATTATTTTCTTCCAAACGTTTCTGATAGTAAAAAAAAGTTATTTACATGCCATTTCATTTTTGCGTATTCATAACACGATTCAATTACTCAAAATGGCGCATTTCACTACTTTTTTAGTCCCCAATCTTCAGCTTTGATTGGCTCTTCGTTTTCTCATTGTCCTGGTTTCGAATTTCCATTACAGTTTTTATTTCAAAATGATTTATGTTCACGCATTTTTTGCTCATTTTATTAGATTTTTTTTAAATCACAATTATCGATTTAATTCTTTTTTTTATAGGCACACTTTCTGATCGCTTTATACGTATTCAAAAACGATCGTGAAAATGATTTCTGCAGGAAAGTTTACTCTCTTTTATTTGCTGTGATTTAATTTATAAACATTTTGTTGTTTTCTTTCCTTAATTAATTCATTAATTACATTTCCGTTTGATTAGAATTTTGTCTTATTTTTTCTATTCTTATATCTTCTAAGGTCTCTGTTTTTATTTTTTAATCTTACTTTATTATTTAGCGTCTTTTACATTTACTTTTTCTTAATTTTTTATTTATTTTATTTCAACAGACTTGACAAGAAGAATGTGAGAAATAAAAATCAAAAGAAAATAAAGGTAAACTAATTTCCTCGAGATTTCTCGGCATTTTTAAAGAGGGTGTTTTGTTCTAAATTCCAGAAAAGAAGTCGAAGTCAGTATAATTAAATTCCCTTTGGCTGGCGTAAATTAATTTCACGTCTTCGGTAGTGAATAAAAAATTTGCCCTTTTTCGCGTCTGCTATATCTAACGGAGGCAAAGACTTGATTCGCGGCAAAGAAACTTAATTTATTTTTATCTCCTCGTTTCTCTTTACCAAAGCAATATTTTCCTAGTCGAAACAGAAGGAAAAATACACACAAGCAATGCACCTTTGCTCCCTAAACGAAAAACGATGCAATTATTTACGTTTAGGTTTAATTTATACGCTTAAACTCATTCCAGGTCTAGGAGGATGTTTTAATTTTCAATTTTACAGCAAAATGGACTTTTATGAAAAAAAATGCAATTTACATTTTTGAATTTAAATCGTTTGAATCAAAATTTAAATTACTCAAATCAGGATTTAAATCATTCAAATCAGAAACAATTTTAAATTCAAGTAAAATAGAGACTACATGGGAATCACTTTAAATTCGATTACACGCAGTTGGAAATTTGAATACAATGTCAACTTAAATAATGAAAAATTTGTATGAAACGTAAATTCAAGTAAAAAGTAAATTGAAATGATGGCAAATTTAAATAAACGAAAATTTAAATAAACGTAAATTTAAATGAAAGGCAAGTTTTAATTAAAAAAGTGTATTTTCAACGAAAAAGCACATTTAATCATAGTGTAATAATATGAAAGAAATATATGGAGTAATGTACAATCAATATTTACAATAAGAAATTGATATTTGAATAAAGATTTAAAATAATATTTATGTATATTCAAATAAATTAATATTCAAATAAATTAATATTTAAATAAATTAATATTTAAATAAATTAATATATAAAAAAAATATTTAGACAAACATTTTTAAAAGACGAATGAAATAAAAATAATATTTTATGAAGAATTTAATAAAGAAAAAATAAAAATTAATATTGAAGTAATGTGAAATAAATATAAATATACGAAAGTGTATGAGGGAAATAAAGTTTTGAATTGAAGAAGGGTGTAATTGAAGCAATAAAGAGTCAAAGGAGCTTTCGAAGATGAAAAGTGATATGTGAGCGAATTTCACATAAAAGAAGATCTGAAGGCGGAATTTTTCCATGCGATCGCAACTCGCAACACACGAAGAACTTTTAGTGAGATGCTTCACTTAAAACTTTACGCTACGGTTGTTTTTCGATCCGAGTTCACATGCAAAGGCACTGAAAAATGCGACATCTGTTACTTTGCATGCAAAAGCAAAGGAGTATGCGTTACAAACAAAGGCGAAAAAACACGAACAAAAATAGAGAGAAACGATTTTTTTCAATTCACCGAAAAACCTGGCACTCCCTCTCTCTCTCTCACTGTTTTTACGGAAAAATAAAGCAGAATCGGACAGGTGGTTTTCGCCAGTAAATTGCAGTTTCTATTTTGTCCTCGTAGTTATTAACCTTTTTTTAGAAGAATCAATTATGTGTTATTGCGAATAACTTCTTGATTAAATATTTTCTTTTTAGATTCATTTATATATTTTGTTTAACATATTTTGATTTTTTGTGTAAAAGGGCATTTATTGTAGCCCGTCTATTCATTAAAATAAAAAATAAAATAAATAGTTTATTTGTGTATGCAAGTTATTTTTCATTTCAATTATTTGTTATTACGAATAACTTCTTGATTAAATAGTTTATTTGTGTATGCAAGTTATTTTTATTTGTCATGAAATTCTGCTGGGGAATAAATAATTATTCGATGATCTACTACAAAAGGATCATCATTTGAAAACGATCAATTAAAACAGAGTTTCAAAAACTGTCAAAATTTTATACTTGTTTAAATAATTTAAATAAATATTTATCTATTGTTTCTTATTTATCTACTGCTTCTTATTCTACTGTTTTTATTTGTCTATTGTTTCTTATTTATCTATTGTTTCTTATTTATCTATTGTTTCTTATTTATCTATTGTTTCTTGTTTATCTACTCTTATTTATTTGTATCTACTAGTTTGCTTTTATCTCTTGTTTTTATTTATCTATTTCTTTTTTATTTATCTACTGCTTTTTTATTTATCCACAGTTGTTTTATATTTATATTCTTTGTTTTTTTATTTATATCTTCTGTTATTTATGTTTGTTGTTTTTCGTGTATATACCGTTTTTCGTTTACATACAGTTTTTTCAATATCATCTGCTTTTTATTTATCTGTTTGTTTACTTATGTCTTTTGTTTTTTATATACTGTTTCTTTATTTATATCTTTTGTCTTTTATTTATGTTTTTTTATTTAAGTCTTCTGATTTTTTTATCAACTACTTCTTTATTTATGTCTTTTGTTTTTTAAAGATGTCTTTAGTGTTTTGCTTCCTCATAGAAGAGCATTGTTTTATTTGTGTCTTTAATTTAATAATTATGTAATGTGTTTTGTTTATGTCTTTAATTTAATAATTATGTAATGTGTTTTATTTATGTCTTTAATTTAATAATTATGTAATGTGTTTTATTTATATCAAATGTTTTTACTTATAGCTTCAGCTTTTTATTTATATTTTCTGTTTTTTATTTAGCCACTGTACCTAATATTTACATCTTCTTTTTTTTAATCTACAGTTTTCCCTTTTATCATTAATTATCTGATCTACCTACCGCTTATGTTTATAAACTTTTAAATAAGCCCCACTATCAGAAATTATTTACTGACATCGAAAGTAGCACACCCATGTTAAAAATGACATTTCAATTTCAAAAATAATACTATAATTTTTGATAATTATTGAATATTGCTTGGACGTAAAAGATCTATAATAAAAATAATACTGAAATTTCATTACAAGAAATTATATTCCAATTTAAAAATTATGTTTCCATTTTATTATTTTTTTATTTATTTATCAATGTTAGTAATTATGCACCACTATCCTAAGTTGTGTAGTTATTTTTAACACCGTCTTTGTTATTATTCTTATTTATTTTATTTTATTTTAACTTTAGTTAAAATCAGTTTCATTTTAGTTGTTTAACGATTCATTTTACGAACTTCTATTTACATTGGATTCCAAATATAAAATTACTGTAATTTTGTCTAGCAATTTAAAATTAATTCACTTCTAATCACATTTTCAAATTTTTCTTATCAATGCTCTTATTATCATTTGCTTTATTTTCTGATACACACAATGGTACCTATTCTCTTTTCTATTTCCTTTTCTTCTTTATTCCACTCTTTATTTACTACTTCAATTCTTTTTATGTCTTTTTTCAATCACCCATTCATTCCTTTGTTTGTTCCTTCGTTAATTTTTTATCTACAACCATTCCTCCTCTTTTTTATTAATTTATCCTTTATCTCTGCTTTATTTATTTGCCCTTTATTTTACTTATTTCTTTTCCCTTTTATTGTTCCCCTATTTATCCTTTATTGCTTCTCGATTTATTTATTCATCCTTTATTGCTTCTCAATTTATTTACTAACCCTTTAATCTCCTTTATTTATTCATGCTAGTTTTCCTCAATTAATTTCATTTTTCCTCGTATCCTTTACCCGTTTCTTATCAATATTATCGACCAACTTTAATTACTCTCTTCTGTCAAAAATGTTAGAAAAGTATTTTTTACTCATTAGTGCTGAAGAAATGTTTAATAATAAAGGTACTGGTGATATAAACTCGAATGTAAATAGTTTGATTGAGGGCAAGTAGAAGAGAAATTACACTGAAAAGTTCGTGGGATAATAGTCTCGGAGGAAAATATTCGAAACTGGAATTGTCACGGAGGGATGCCGGAGAGTGAACCGGAGATCCGGAGTACCGTGCCAGTACTGGAGTTTCGTATCAAGTAGTACTGGAAGCTTGCGGGGTGGTAGCAGCCCCTCTCGGCCACTGATTCCACTCTTGAGAAGAAGCGCACGCGCTTCTCCCGCAGGATTTTCCCCGTACTTATACATTTTTCCCTCCTTAGGAAACCGTTCTTTTCAATATAGCACAATGCTCTTGGATTTTCTCCTCAGACAAGGCAAACGAAAGATTCTCGTTTACCAAGACGAAAAAATTATAATTTCTTCCTAGCGCCTAACACAAAAGCCTCCAAGGGCTCTTCTTCAACTTCCTTTCACAAACTCGAAAAAATATACAGTTCTATATCCCAATTTTTCATTTATTATTTTCTATTTCCAACACTCATCTTCAAAATTAAATCCTTATTGAAAATAAAGACTGACAAGCAACAAATGTTGCAAACTAAAATAGAGATTTCATTACTTCGAGAATAACAACAATTTATTATTATTAGTATTTCTGTTAGTTTACAATAATAAGTTTACTATTAGTTTACAATCATTAGTTTACTATTAGTTTACAAT
>WNHD01000379.1:0-15868 GCA_011057455.1 Ganaspis sp. Gsp50
TGAGTATTTCTAAAAATCCCTTCAATCATTTCTACATTTTTATGAGTGTAATAACTATGCCAAATTTCATTCAAATCGGTCAAAGCGTTCTCAAGATAGAGGGGCCACAAAAAAGCGTGACACACACATACACACACACACACACACACACACACACACACACATACATACATACATACATCTGGACATTTGCTTAAAACTTCGTATTTATGCTTTTTTGATGAAAATGAGTTGATTTAGACTATTTTTGGAAAATCGAAAATCGGCACGATTACAAGGCTTCCCTATGAGGGAGCAAAAATAACTTAATTATTTTAAACGTTTGAGATCGTTATTTGAACGAGTTTCTAGTCAATATTTAGAAGCAATTTAAAAACAGTTTAAGGAAATTTCATGTTAGGAATGTATTTTAAAAAATGCGTTTTTCACAGATATGAGGAAGAGATAGTGAAATCCGGTCGTTTGAGAAAAAAGCTTGGATGATTTGAAGACTATTTATAAATGATTTAGACGGTTAGCATCAAAGTCTCACAAGTACAAAAGGCTTTGATACTTCTAATTTAAAGTCGTAACCTTGCTGATTTGACGCCATCTCAGATCCCCGTGTACCTTACTTAACTAGTTTCATTGCGTTATGTAAACTCTTAAGATGAAGAAGCGTCACTTTTATGTGCAGAAATACGTTGAAATGCCGACAAGATTTCGTGCGCCATTAAAAGCTCACTAGATGCATATCCACAAACTTTATATATTGTTTTACATTTTGTCCTTGAAATAGAAGAATTTAAGAATTAATAGAATTTGGACTTGAAATTCGCATAACTTTCTGAATTTTAATCACTTTCATATTTCATTTATTGTAAAATAAACAATTGACAGTTTCATACAAAAGACATTTTCAGAGTATCAGATGCATAATCAGAGAAAAGTAATTTTTGAAAGATTGTTGATTTTGAGAGTAAAAAGATTTTGAGTGTATAAAATATTTGGAGAGTAAAATAAACTCTCGATCGAAACTCTTTGGATCGAGACTCTAGTGTAAATGATAATTGGGTAAATAATACATAAACGAATATGACGAACAATGTGTGGCAAATATGAGGTAAATGTGTCAAATAGGGAAATATCAGAAAGCGAATGCAAATCGTTGTTTCGATTGGTGATTTTTTTCTTACGATATTCCATTATCCTTGTGTCAAGTGGCTAATGTAAATTAGTATATACAGTAGGCGTGAACAGGGAACTAATTTGAATATTTATTTTAATGATTCGAGTTGTTAATTATCATCGTGAATTATTAATCATTGCACACCTTCAAGCTTATTTTGTACCTTTCTATATGCTTCGTTTTGATGTGCACATCCACGTGTGGCACACGGCCAATTCGAGGTTTATATTGACTTGCCTGCGATTCGTTTATTTCTGCTGGCAACAAACACTTGCTATTTAATTTTACTCGGAAAAATATGCTTCCAATTTGGAAAGGAAAAAAAACCCGAAATAATTCTATTTCACGTCAGTGCTAAGTCAAACAAAACTCCAATTTGCAGATTCAACGAAAAAAAGTTCAGAAAAAAAGATTCTCTTTTTTAATGCGAACAAAAATTGCGAAACAAGTCATAAACTAATGTAATGTATCGATTTTCAGAAACGTCGTAAATTTTCATAAACACATTCCCTATTAAAGTACATTGTAATTTTGCAATGTCTTGCTCCTAACGCAACGTAATTAAATTGTTAATTTACTTAATAAGACACTTGTCTTCACTTTAGCTCGTTTCCCTTGCGCGAGAAGTCGAATTATGTAACTTGTCAAGACGCAGGTATGAAAATTTAATATTTGATATTGAGTTTTTTGATGATTTGTTTAGCGGTGGAAAACTTCATTTTCCTCGCGAAAATTAGATGGAAACTTGAAATTTCACCATCGGAGAAAAATATGGATAAATTTGAATATTTCAATTTTACTAACGGGGGGAAATAACTTTAAATCTGAAATTTTACGAAGAAAAAAAGATTCAAAATTTGTTGAACTGGTTTTCTTGAAAAACAAATTAATTAAAAAGTTTTCTACCTTTGAAAAAAGAAGTTGCCGCAATGCTGCTTTTGAAATTTTTAATTTAATTAGAAAAAGCCTTTTTATGTCATTTCAGATTAAAAAGTTACAAGATGAATATGTATACTGCATGAGGAAAAGATAAGATAAGTTGAAATGAAAGAAAAGTTGTGAAGTAATACAGTCGGTAAATACGTTTATTTATGCGCATAAAATCAGGACACGAAGTAAAAAATTTTTACTGGCTATTCAATTTTTGACCAACAAATTACTTACAAAGATTTTTTTAATAATTTCATGCGCGGTAGTTTTGAATTACGAAACAATATTTGCAAAGTAAATCAGCATTTCCGGTAACCGAGATTTTTAATGATAAGGAGGTGAGGAATTAGTCTTGCAAAATCATAAAATTGCCACGTTTATCATAACATTGTTATTACAATCGCCACTTTGGTTTTTCAAAAATAAAAAAGAAACATTGTAAGGTTATTGAATTCGAATTTATTTAAATTGACGTTGAATTTATTAATTTAACATCTCTGATTCCATATTTACTTTTTGGATTTTTGTGTTTGATTTGGTTTTTTTTTATTTTTTTGTTCCTTTTTATAAACAATTAAATTAAATAATAATGAAATTAATCATTTTTTTTTAAATTATACATTTCAACAAAAAATAGCACTTTTTTAGAAAACTAGCTTCTTGTAGATACGAATATAATTGATATCAATTGAATTACATGTACGTACTTTTGTCATTATCTATTTTTATGTTTGTTTATCTATTAGCCTATTACTCTTAAGTTTCTTTTTTCCAACATTTTTAAATATCTGTGATATTGATGTTACTTGTATTTACATTCTCATCAATAATGAGAAAGTGTTTATATTATAAATAAAGTTAACATAATTTATATTATTTATATTATATATTATAAAATGATAATATAATAATAATAATAATAATAATAATAATAACAGGGTGCGTAAATGCATTTTTTCCTCTCCTAAACTTGTTTCGTAAAAAAAAAAAAAAAAAAAAAATAATAATAACAATAATAATAATAACAATAATAATAATAATAACAGTATAATAATAGTAGTAATAATGAATAATATTATTTACATATTAAGTGATTGCCAACGTGAATGACTTTAATAATGTAGTTTTGAAATGAATAATTGGAGTTTACTCAAAGTTTTCTAGACTTTATAATATAGAAAAGTAAACCAGTCAGCCTTAAAGAACAATTCCAGGTTCTTTTCCGCTATCCATTTATACATTCAATTAAACTAGAGAATGTTTGTATGAGGGTAGATTCACTATATATCCTCCATTATTTCTGTTAAAAGGTCGTTCTCCAACATTTCATAGCTTATTGGAATTTCGATTGTGTTGCAACTACTAATTATGCACTCAAATTGCTCTCAATTAACTGAATTTATACAGAACTGATCGAAAATGTAATCTCGTTATAGAAATAATAATCACGTCCAATTTGTCCAATTAAGGCATTAAATGTGGCCCAAGTGACACATAACTTTTCTTTCATTTCCTATGCGTGTCTTTAAAACATGCTAGTTTTCAAACAGAGTATATATTTTGAATCGTTTAATTTTAATTTTAATGGTACAGAATTTCAATTAAGAATAATTTTTGTAAATTTTAATTAAAAATAATTATTGTAGATTTTAATTGAAAATAACAACACAATGGTTTTCATTTCGAGTTTACCTTTTTCTAATCATAAAATGATTATAATTAAAATCATTCATTCATAAATATTATGATTTTTATTTCTTATTTCATTATATCCTTGAAAATTAAATTATATTGATTTTTCAGTTACACAATTTTATGCATCAATTAACGTTAATGACGAATTACAAAGGTTATTGCATTTTAGGTTGACCGCAAATTATAATGCCAATAACCTTGTTATCATAAATGTCCTAAAGTTATTATAGAAAATTTAAAAAAAGAATTAAAAAACTGTAAAAATATAATTAAAAAGAAAGGTTTTATAGATTATCGCAAAATTGAAGAGGCTGTGATTATAATTTTGATAAATTTTTTATCTCTTTTTCTGTTGAGCGAAAATTTTTTTCATCGAAACATTTCTCGGGCAAAAAATAATTTCCAAAACTCAAACAATTGTATTTTTAAAAAAGATTTTTTGAAATCTTATTTTAAACAAAAAGTGAGTTTAAATACCCTCTGGTTTCTCCCACCCTTGATATCTCAGTGCTCATAAACATTCATCTGGCTGATATGGATATACAAATGCTTGTGCAAATATAAGGTTTCACGTTGTCATGCTAAGACATAAAATGACAAGGGTTTGCACTTTTCGTTGCTGGTTATCTCTGAGCTATCCCCAGTTTTCGAGAAAGTAACTTAACACCTCTCAAGTTGGCTTTTTGTAAACAAAGGTCCAACAAACTTGTCCTGAAAGATTTTCTACTAAATGTCATATACTTTTTTCACTCGCCCCATTAGTGTCAGTAACCGCATTGAAATAATTTTGTTTTGTTTAAAAAACAAAGAAATGTGAAAATTATTGATTTTTTGCTTTTCTTGTTCCTGATGACAATGCATTTTAGAAAAATCCAAAAAGTGAATTTTTTGCTAGTATTTTTATTCTTTGAAAACTTTTTAGTTAACTAAAAATAGTTTGGTGACAAAATACCGTGTTTTAAAATTGTATTAATTATTTCAAAAATTATTTTTAACATTTTTGTATTGCAAGTTATTTCTCAAAGATAAATTATTTAAAAAATGTATTGCAGAATTTACAATTAATAAAGTACCTGATTGTAAATTGAAAATATTATTGTTTTTGTTAGTTGATCGCAATAATTTTTAGCTCATCGCGGTGTGCTATTAACGAAATTGATAGATTACTTGTCAACTAAAAGGTATCTAGTATATAATGTTATCAAGATGTTTTAGTTTACTACGAAAAATTGACAAGATATATTAAACTGATTTTCCAATTACCCATTTTTTACGCTTCATTTACTCAAGTAATTGATAATTCCACTGAAAGATTTCTGTAAATAAGAAAAGTTATTTCCCATTATTGTTTACGTTCATTCAGAGATTAATACACATTATATAACCTGAAGATTGTAACTTTTTATTTCCATGAATTATTCGACATAGCCTTAGAAAATGGATAATTACTTTAAAAGAAGGTTTTTCTGTCTCATCTTTTATTTATATTGTTTTATATTATATCCTTATTTATTCGTCTTTATTTTCTTCGTTTCATGGTTATTTTTTATTTGTTTATAGTTTATTCTTATTCTATATGATTTTATATTGTATATCCTTGTTCCGTGTTCTTTGGCAATATTTTTCGTTGCATTAAAAATAAAACAAGTTTTTTTAAAATTAGAGTATTTGAAGTTGAATTTCAGGGCAAAGTGCCTATCGAATGTCTCACAAAGAATAGAATTAATTAGACCTACAATTCCTCGCATTATTTTCCTAGCTTGCGGTACTTAATTGTATGCAATTACGATGTTCGTTATGCAATTACTATTTCAATTGCTTCTTCCCTGCGCATCTGTACAAGATGCATAACATAATTTTGATAACGTAATTTTGGCCATGAAAAAAAACACAATGTGAAGGCTATCACAGTTATTGTTTCCTTTCTTATAACGTTTTTGCAGATTTCTTAACGAGATTTCCAATTTCAAGGTACAAATTCTTCCACGTACGAAATAAGCAAAGATTTATCATTTGATAGATTTGAAATATTAATTCTTTAATATTTCCCATTTTGTACAATTCTTATTATTGAGTAAGAAAACATTTCATTTAGATACAATTTTTTTTCACGTTTCTTATTATTATTAACTGTATTTAAAATATGGCATTACATATTATTTGGTGTTTTTTAAAAAGATAATGAAAATACGTGAATACAATTTTTGATTGACTTGTTTTGGAATTTTTATTTATGGTAAATGTATAGAGCAATTTACAATTCTTAAATTTCTGATCAATAGAATTGAATGGGATTAGGGCATGGGAATATGCAGAGGATTTTGTTGTTTTACAATACGTTGTTTTACAATACAAATAAAAGAGTTACAATAAAAAGTCTGTTATAAAAGTATGCAAAGATTTTTTTATATTTGTTCGATATTTAAAATGTAAGGGATCAGCTTGAAATCATTTTGCCATCAGTCTTTTAATTTATATTCTCTCCATAAAGGTCTCCCTATTGAGATGAGCTTTCATCCCCATTGCTAGATGATTTCGTTTTTATACAGAGATAATTAATTTTCACAAGATGACTTAGCTTTCTTAATCTTTTTCATTCCCTTCTTGTCAAATTGATTAGTGATTTAACAATGAAATATTTTAATTCCAGATAGCTAAAAAAGTAGAAGAAAAAACTATACAGAAAGAAACTAATGTTGTATTTCCATACTGAATTTTTTCTCTAGAAAACGAATAATTGCAATAAAAATAAATGAATTACAGTAAAATTTATTTCCTTCAAAGTTAGTTAGTTCTTCTTAAAATCCGCAAATTTTATAAGAAGAAAGACGCAGAATAACTGTCGACGTATAGTTGTCTGAAAGTGCATAAGCATGTAATTGTAAATTAGCTTTCTTCTCCAGTGCCTTTGCCAACCTTTGCTTTCCAGAATCGCATTTTACACCCTGCTTTTCCACATTTGTTTCTTTGATGTTACACAGATTTCTAATTATAAACTTTATGATGTTATGTACTTGCTTACTTAGCTCTCAATTAATGTTTTCAATTATCATTGAGTTAAGTGTAAATAAAAAATTAAATGCCTTTTGTATTTTTCGTGTTTTAAAAGTATTTCCTTACGCAATTTTATTTTCTTTGGGATTGAATAAGTTTTCTTACGACTTAATTTCTTTTTTAATTAAAAAAAACTGTTTAAAAATTTCGAGTACGTAATAAACTGAACAAGTAAATGACGTCAGATTTTCGCCTTGAAAATTGTCATAATTTTAATGTCACTCAAAACTTCAGCCTGCTGCCAGATGTGACAGAAATGATTCTTTAAATTCATTGTTATGATTACACTTAAAGAATATAAAAGATTTACTGTGCATTACCAGATAATCCTGTGCCAAAAATTGTTTGTCCTCTTAAATTGAATTTATATTTTTTTAATTGGTTATTAAATGTTTCGCAAGAAATTTTTGGATTTTAATATTATAGTTAGCAAGAAGAATAAATTTAACAAGAAGAAAAAGGTTAACAAATAGTGCACGGAGAAATTAAATCCAGTAATCTTTACAGAAAGTGCAGTAAAGTTGGGACATATGTGCAAGTTTGTCAGAAAATGATAGAAAAGTGCAGTAAAGTTTACTTTAGTGCAGTAAACTTTACTGCACTTTCTATCATTTTTACTTTAGTGCAGTAAGCTTCTAGTGCAGTAACTTTCTATCATTTTCTGACAAACTTGCACATATGTCCCAACTTTACTGCACTTTCTGTAAAGATTACTGGATTTAATTTCTCCGTGTGTAATTAACAATGAATATGTAGTTGTTGATAATCAGTTCATTGACAGTTAATTGACGATAATTAGTTCATGATAATTAGTTCATGATATTATTTGACGATAATTAGTTGACGATAATTAGAAGACGATAATTACTTGATGATAATTCATTGATGACAATTAGTTGACGATATTTAGTTGACAAGAAATGTAATTTACAAAACATATCATTGACAAAGCTCTTATTTCAAAGTTTACATTTTCATATTTATGTCTTAATTAGTAATTCTTGGATGTCAGTATTGTTTCAATGTACGTGAACATGGAAATTAAATGCATTAAGCGTCAATCGAGGATTTGCATTTATTTCCTTCAAGAGACAATTTCGGATTAAAGTGATATACGAAAATATCGATCTGAGATGAAACTGATGCAACTGAGTCAATTACAATATGAGAGGAATGTTTAATTTAATTTGTTATTAGGAAATTTTTTATACAAAATTCAAACTAAATTTGTATACAACATTCAAATTCGCATAACACTTTTGTAATCTGCGCCAAAAAGTACAAATTTCATGCCTTGATATTCAAATTCCAAATTGAAAAATACGAGATAGGTATATTTAGTTCAAAATCTAGAAGGTATAACAATAATTTTGTATGCAATGATTCAGAGAAGACTGAACTCATGTTTCATTTTCATGTTAATGAATGTAGTATTTTTCTTGAAATCTGTAAAATTTCACAACAAAAAGTTTCTCCGTATTTTTTTAAACTTAATCCAGTAACATTAATGCATAAAACATAAAACACAAAATATTCAATAAAAGTATAAATTAAATATGTGTCTATAATTACGTGTAATTATGCAATTACATATAATTAATGTAATTAATTATATAATAAATAATATAATATAATAATAAATATAATAAATAAAATTTATTTTGTTTTATGTTGTAAAATATAAATGAAATGTATATATATGTAGATGTATATCTATGATATAAAATGTATGTATGTATGTGATAGAAAATAACACGCGAACTACAATTCTAGAAAATAGATGGAAAACAATATAGACACTTTTTTGTGTGAATCGTAGAAAAAAAAGTTATCAACGTTCATTGGATTCCATAAAAGCTTTTAACAGTTTTTTGTCTCGTAATAAACAACAACTTTGCTCCTGATCGGTAACGCATATACGGATCAATAACACGCTCATCATTTTTTCATTGTCGCACTCGTTCAATCTACATTTGTTGCTCACGGTCGCTCACGAGTGTATTTGTAATTGTAATGTTCAGTAACTGAATTCATCTCATGGTATAGTAGGAGTCTGCGTCAATTAGATAGAGCCATAACTGTATATTAGTTATTGTTCTTTATGTAATGTTTACGTAAGACAAGTATGTAAGTGCGACAGCGCACACAGAAGAGCAATACCGTATTCACACCTATACACTTGTTTCAATGCTCTTTGAAGGACTTGAGAGAGTAAGTTAGTTAAATTTTCAGTAAAGGCGTTGTTTCAAGTGAACACATTTGTTCTCCATGTCATCTTGTCGCTCCATTGAACCCCTCGCGCTTTCAAAATCAACGATTATACTATACAGCTTTCCTCCTGCTATTTCGAATCTCGTACAATCCCTCAGGGCTTTGATTATCATTTCGAAACCGCTGTTCTGACTTGTAATCTTATCCGTACGATTCATCAGGGAAATTAATCGTAATGTGCGTGAAAGTAGAGGCGAGTTGGGAAATGGAATATGCACAAACTTTTGATATTTGGCAAACAAATAAGCTCAGTTTAGTTTATATAATGTCGCTCTTTGTTCCCTTTAACAAACTAACTTTCAGAACTGTGTTTCAAATTAAAATCTTCTAATTTAATATACAGTAATTAATCACTGTTATAGTGATTATTATTCGAGTTATTATTCATTAATTATTATTCCGTTAATCGAACGACTTTTTGATACAGAATGTTTTCTCAACTTTTTGGCTGCAGCCTTCTCCTGTAATTCAAATCTAATTTTTCTAATTTTTCTCGAATTCAAATAGTTTTTTGACCAAGAAGAATAGCTATATTTAGAGATGGAAAGTTTTTGAAATTTCAAATTCGTACTGAGCGATTCATTGAGGATTGAAATTTAACGATAATTGGATATGTTTCACGCTTGGAAAGTATTAACTAAGAAGTTTTTAATCACTGCTTTTCAGTTACAACATCATTTACACGAAGATTGTGATGTAAATGATAAAACGCAGTCAAGTCAATATTATGAGTCTTTGAAGTGCTCTGATGTCAAGATAAGGAGTCTTAGCTTTTAATGACGTTCAGTGTGATAATTACTGGCCGCCTTAATTACATCTTATCAGCTAATAAATTTTTCCATTTCAGAGAGCTTTTTTCCTTCTAAACTCACTTGTCATTTATACACTGTAATATTAAAGTACGTGGTTTATAAAAGTCTACAGAGCAAACTATGTAAACAAATGTTGTAATGTTCAGTATTAACACCATGTCCTGGAGACATCATTTCTTACCCATTTTTGGTAAATTTGTGCCAAATTTTTCACATTTATTTTTCATCTCTTTTTCTCAATTTTTTAATACATTTTTATCAAAATTTTGCACACATTTATTTTTAATTTTCACCATGAAGATATTTCTTTGGAGATATTCGATCTCTATATAGAACTTTCTAACTACCTTTTGGTATCAGAAAATGGAACTTGTAAAAAAGTACCTATGTATGTACTAAAAGTTGATTAGCAGTTTTAGAAACGTATCTTTGTTTCCAAAGTGGAATTTACTAATCGTAATAGGGTTAGAAAATGAAAAGTTGGCAAACGATGATGCAAAATAAATGGCAAAAAAAATAACAAAAGTTTTCTACAAGAATTTACATGTAAATTCTTGAAAATTGCAATTTTCGATTGTGATGAATAGTTTTAGATTAATTGATAAAAAACATGCATTTGTTGATTTATATAATGTTTTTCGGCACCATATTGGAGTTAATGTGAATTCTGAAGCACAAGAATGGTAAAAGGATCGATAAAGAATAATACCAAAACCGGGATACAAAGGATTAGGAATTTGATTTTTTTTATTAACAGTCCAAGTGCCGACAACTTTCAAGGACGTTCTTGATGCATATTTATTTTGCAACAAGTTTCTCTTTATGAAACGAAATGAATACATTTTTTCTAGATATTTTATGCTGCTTCGAAGGACAGATTCTAATGTAACATTGACTGTTCATTCTGAGAATTTGCAGTCTTAGTAAATGTATGAAAAGTTATTCTTTACGGGCAAAAACGGTAAAAACTGAAGATTATTTCCCTCGTGTTGACCACTAAGAGAGAAGGAAAATAGAGAAAGAAAATAGAGAAGGAGATTTGAGGAGAAAAATAAAGAAGAATAAAAAGTGGTTAAAAATAGAAGAATTATTAGGCCTGATTTGAAATCGCTAACGGGGACGTGAGTATATGTATTAATGGATACAATTAATCTTTGACTTGATTATTCGATTGGCATTTTGATTCGAGGAACAGAGAAATATAAATTATCTTGGTTGTATATTTATAATAAATGCGGCAGTAGCAAGTTTCATTTACTATGCGAGTAAACAACCTCGACAAGGAAAGAATTCCCAGCGTCAAGTTGCAACAACGCGACGTGCCCCATTGCATTTGTCGACGTATCGTCGTGTGCAGATTTTATTATCGAAAGCTTTTTCAAGAAATATATTGAAAAGTTACGTGTAACATGGAAAGGAAGAGAACTCGTTTCGCTGAAACTTCTCATTTCATGCTCTCCACTCTTTTCAGCGAATTCGAGATCCATCGACATTCGGTTATTTGCAATCTTTGTATGCTCGACCGACGCGACGCTCAAGAGCACCACGATATAGGAAATCTGTCGATAGAACCCAAATCCGGTTGAATCAGCCGAACAAACTGACACGGCTTTCATATATTCCGATACTTACCGAGATTGTGTACTCGCTTAGATCTCTTTCACAACTTGAATACTTTTTTTTATTTAAATGTCAAAACGATTTGCTTTGACTCCCATCAAAGCGTCTTTACAATTTTCCGATGGCTTCTCAAGTTGAAAAGTTTCACTTTGCTGGAAAATACAATTTTATGGCAAAAAATTTCTTTCGCCTAGGGAAAAGTAATTAAAGTAGAATTAAAGAATTGTTGTTTGTTTTTATGCTCGA
Organism: Ganaspis sp. Gsp50; assembly: GCA_011057455.1. Lineage (NCBI taxonomy): Eukaryota > Metazoa > Arthropoda > Insecta > Hymenoptera > Figitidae > Ganaspis > Ganaspis sp. Gsp50. The sequence continues at coordinate 11,797 of WNHD01000379.1, forward strand.
ATTGATCGAAAAACAAAATGAAAACTCTTTGAATTTAGTCCACCTATATTTTGCGAGCAAAAAGGAAAAAAGAACGTCACTTGAAAATTAACTATACTAAATATTCTATTCGGATATGAATTTATGTATTTGAAGGAGTGAGAAACAATCTCTTAGAATTTATTTACATGAATTTTACCCGCAATTTTTAATTGCATTATACAAATTGTGTAATGCACGGCACTCTACTGTAATCGCTGCGATCAAAAAATTATTACAACTTCTTCTTGAAAGTTCAAGTACATATAATTTAATTTAACTGTTTATATTAATTACACGCTGGCAGTCTGACAACTGGAGAGTTAATTTATTGTTCAAGAACACTGTATTTACCTACTGACACACTTTTCAAATTGCCTTAAGAATAACTTTTAGTTATAAGTTAAGAATTCATGAAAAGTAAAGAATCTTAAACTGAATTATGCTTGAAATGTCTCAGGCTTTGTAATTCAATTATTTTCATTTTTATTTAACTGACAGATGAAGAGTTCCCTGAAACAGCTAGAAAATAACATGTCTATGACTGGAATGTATGAGGAAAAGTTTAATGAATGCGATAATTCAAACATTCAATAAGAAATCCTTCAGTTTCCTCTTTACACGAGAATTAATTCTTTTATCTTGCAAATTGTTTACAAGAAATTTTTTCTGATTTCAATTGGAATTTGGATTCATTAAAAAATTGTTGGAATAATGATTTGCTTTTTATTTTGTTCCCGGATCATCAGGATTGTTTGCAATTTTAATAATTTTTTGTATGATTTCCTTGAATATTCGACTTATTTTTTGCGATTTTAAAATTTCACTTGAGATTACTAGAAACTGGTTCAAATTTTACTCGATTCGTTAAAATCCTTTAAAAACTTACGAATTCATTAAGATGAAGATATTTTACGAATCATGGAGCTTATTGTAATTATACGAATTTTAGAGCTATACGAATATTTTCTTATAGATTTCCAATGAATTCTCTCTAAGTGATTTGTACCTACAAAAGAGACGCTAAATTTTAGTTTGAAACGAAACAATAATTGTTTAATGAGTGTTTCATAAATAAAAAAAATGCTAGTCACTGATGACAAAATGGTTTCTTTTTTAAGACATTTTCTGGAACAATTCTAGTCTAGTGATTTCCTATTAGTGTCGATTGGTTAATTAACTTATCGACTCGTATCAGTCCACAAAATAATATACTACTAATTATTTTTTAAAAGTTACTCGTTTTCTATGACACAAAAACTCTTGTCCAACTTTTCCAAAATTTGTAAAATACACTAAAGTATAAATTAAAAGATTTATATGTATTTATTTCTACTTAATTATATTCACTTATGTTTACTTTTTACATCCATTCGTGTTCATTTATTTCCATGTATTCGTAATCAAGATTTTTCCGAAGTCATTCAGAATGAAAAACTGTAAAAATGTGTAAAACTTTGGATTCAGATGACGGATTTTTAAATTATAATATTGAATATCATATTAATTTTTTTTGGAAAAAATTAGTGTAATTACATTTAAGTTTTGTGCGTTTTTGCGATGTTTTGGAAAAAAGTTGCTTGTCTCCGATGTTGGTTGGGTCATTGGCAATTTACGGAAAGCCCTGGAAACAGGGCGCTTCTCGATTTCTAAGGTAAGATGTGATTTACTGATGGCGACGACATCCTGGAATTATTAACGACGTACGCTTCGTTCGCTCTCAGAAGACGTTCGTATACGGGACACACGAGCGAGCAAGGCGCCCAAGCGATAGCTATAAATCGCATTAACTAGCGTTAAAGCGCCGCCATCAATAATACTGGTTGCTCGATGACACGTCTATCGATAGTATCGATTGCTCTAAGGATCAAGTCGCCGTGACCAGCAGACAAATTTAATGCCTCCTAACCGGAAACCAAAGATTTGCTCCACGAGACCAAATTTCCTTCTCTCAAAATTCTGATCCTTACTCTCGAAACTGCAGTTTATAAATAACCTTTTCTAAAAGCCTCTTCTAAAAGAAGAGAAAATCTTCTTGCTCGAAGATAAATTCTTCTTGCTAGAAAAGAAATTCTGCAGTTTACTAGGAGAAAAAAATGCCATTTGCCGAAATTTGTGAAAAGAGAAAGAAAAAGGAACCGAAAGTTTGGGGGAAAGTAATATTATTGACACATTTTTCTGGAATCAAAGTAACTTGTAATTTGTTATTTTGTCAATTTCTTTATTAAGAGGAAAAATAGAAAAATGTACTTTAGAAAATAATTTTGTAGAAAATGTGGATTTTTAACTTTACTTTGGTATTTTATTTGTTTTAGGCAGAGGATCTATTGGACGATATTCTGTCCTTTGAGGCGGGATCCTTGGGAGATGGTTTAAAGGATAGCCAAGGAGGAAGCTTAACAAGTCTTCCAGATCTTCAAATAAAACCAGAACCTTTGCTGCTCACAGACGCAGAAATCCACGCCTTAGCCAAAGACAGACAAAAGAAAGACAATCACAATATGAGTGAGTAGTCTTCATTTTTTATTCTACATCGCAGAGTAATTTATAGGATTCTTTCGATTTGCTGGCATTCGAAGCGTCATCGGTACTTCAAAGAATACAAAATTCTTTAAATTGAAAAATTTACAAAATTTGTTGGAGTAAATAATAAGTACGCTATTATTTACTTAAAAGTACGTAATTAAGCAAGGTTGAAAATAACTAACCATTGCTTCAATGACAACATTTTTTAAATAAATAAAGTACATCCAAATACTTGAAAGCTCGTTTAATTACAGATTCTTTGAAAATTATCAAGATTCGTAAGAAAGTTAATTACAAGACCAAAGGTTACTAAAAGACTTATTCTGGAATCACAATACGTTTATGCAAACAAGCTCCACAACAATTACAATTAAAATAAAAAAGCGGTTTGGGGTGATTAAAATTCAAGAGGAATATTTCTGGCTGTGAAACGAGAGTGGTAGCAGTACAAAATTATCTTGATAAATTGTATACTAGGTAAAAAGATTAGAAAGCAAGCAGGAGAAGAGAAATAGAATTTGGGTAGAAACATCTGCGCTGCATACTGTAACAATTTCTCTCTCTTTAACTTGAACCACGACTTCCCTTTCTTACCTTTCATAGATACACACATTCTCTCTTTTGAACCACAACCTCTTATCGGGTATTGGAGTTCCTGCATACCTCTTTTCCTCAGCATATGTACATTCGCGAAAAAAGGAAGACACTCGTTCCGGATAAAGTGTCGCACGTTTTTCACACGTGACCCTTCTGCATACGTGATCCGATTGCTGGAATCTCTTTCTGCTTTCGTGCTAAGAATTAAAGGTTTCTCCCTATCTTCAGTGCGTTTTACAAGAACTCGAAACGTTTACGATTTCCTGATATATTTTCCACTTTAGGCTACTTTTTTTCTCTCAAACAATCTCTTCGTTTTGCGAACAGGGTTTTACACCTCTTTAACTCCTCGAATTTAGTTCGATCCTTACAACTCTTCTTTTACTCTCTAACCATGAATTAGTTACTTTTGAGCCTTTTGACTAATTGAAATAAGACCGAATCGTTTATTTAATGAATTAGTAACAGTTTTGACTAATTTTTAGTCAATAGTGACTAATTCTCAATAGAAAACTATACATTCTTTTTGTAGCACTTACTTATTGAATGAGTAAACTTTACAAAATGAATTTGTAGTTTTGTACTAGGAATTAGTCACTATTGACTAAAAATTAGTCAAAACGGTAACTAATTTATTAAATAAACGATTCGGTCCTATTTCAATTAGTCAAAAGGCTGAAAAGTGACTAATTCAGATTTAGAAAGTAGACCTCTTTTAGTCATCGAATTTAGTTCGATACTTACAACTCCTCTTTTACACCTCTTTTACTCCTCGATTTGCACTCAATCCTAGCAAATCCTCTTTAGCACCTCTTTAGCACCTCTTTTACTCCTTGAATTTCAGTCATTACTTGCAAATCCTCTTTTGCACCTCTTTAACTCCTCGAATTTAATTCGATACTCACAACTCCTCTTTTACTCCTCAAATTAA
>WNHD01000379.1:15896-49004 GCA_011057455.1 Ganaspis sp. Gsp50
CTTTTACACCTCTTTTACTCCTCAATTTGCACTCAATCCTAGCAAATCCTCTTTAGCACCTCTTTAACTCCTCGAATTTAATTTAATACTTACAATTCATCTTTTAATTTTCGGTTTGAATTCAATATTCTCAACTGTTTTTTACACTTTAAACAAATACATAAATCTTTGTAGAGAACTTGCTTATATCAAATAATGGATAATTGTGATTTGCATATTTTCCTACATCACTTATTGCATAGTTCTATGTTGACGTAAATGAAAATTTAGACGTATTTGAATTTGCTGGATGCCTAATTGTTGAATTATGTGTGATTTGAATATTAATTATTAATTATTTGATTGAATTATGAATTATTTGGATATAAATTAGTGTGTTTTGTTAAGAACACCATGTCCAATATTTCTAGTTTTTTAAAAAAGCAATTATCATTCTTGATTGCATTTTTGTTTCCCTATGAAAAACGAAAATATTATTTACAGTATACTGTAAATAACATTTTCGTTTTTTTTCGACGAACCCTAATTGTTTGCTTTTTCGGATCTTAAATAAAATAAAAAAGAATTCCAAGAGGAAGAATTAAAAAACGAGTTTTTGAGGAAAGTGGCCTTTTGAGGAACTTCAGACAGGTTCATTTAGTGAAAATGTATTGGAGGTCTAATTGGCGAAACAGATAGGTGTTCGTCTATTGGAAATCCAGTCTAGAGTTGCTCTGAAATGAAAAGAGCGGCATCTCAGTGCGAAAAGTCGAGTGTTCAGCTTACGACTGAATTGGACACGTTCGATCGTCCTCTCTAGAATTAACTGTCGTAATCTAATCAGCAGGATCAGAGCAAGTTTCCTCTCGAGAGAAGAAGTCTGTTCAGGATCATCGCAAGTTTTCCGTCGTCGGTGCAGTTACTCTGCTTTCAAACCTGCCAACGAAACTGTTTTCTGAGCTTGTTTTCCTCTCTCTTTTTCTCACTTGTCTCTTTCATCTTCTATTACATGCTATGCTTTCGGAGCTGCATTACATGTTAAAATATGACTGGACATCACAAGTTTCATTCACTGTCTGCCCTTCTCTGTCCAAAATCGCACTCAGTTTTATTTCTTTTCAGCTTTTTGTGCTTGATGAAATTTGTGTTGATTCTGGAAAAACGAAATTTCGAGAAAATATTTGTCTTGAATTTGAGAAATTTGAAATTAGTTGTTTTGTTGGTGATATTGAGTCAAAAGGAAAGTTTTGATGATAATTTTGCAACGAATTTTTTGTCTCTATTTTCTTTAGTTTGCAAAGAATTTTAAGGATAATTAATTTATTTTCACGTTATAAGTAAATTTTCATTACAAATCAATCGATTTTTTGGAATTGAATTAACTGGAAGTGTGCCACTGATTTCCAGAGAGATTTCGGTGATGTAGATTTAGGAGGGGAATCTTCTTTGAACAAAGGAGATTTCAGTTAGACCCTATTACTGTCTTGCCTTTGTCATTGTCAATGTTTTTTATAAACCCGATTCTTTTATTCGACCAAGTTAATCAAATCTTTAACTTTTTAACTTTTCGTTTTTTGATCTATCAAAAATAAATTTAACAAAGCTTCCTTTGTGAGGAAGCAAAATTGAAGAAGCATTAATTTTAAATAAAAAATAACCACATTTTGAAATTAGTTTGAATACATAATGAAAAAAATAAGAATGTTTAAATTTGAGTAAATTCCTTTGCGCCCAAAAGAACAGATTTTACATCAAGATTTCATCTAATTGGTAAATTAAAAATAATTGGAGCATTTTTTCCATAAGAGGCAATTGACACAGTTCAGTTTGCTAATGTTTCATTCAAGTATTTTGTAATAGTGTCTAGTGAAATCATTTAGTCTCTTGGTTGTGTTTATTCTTGAAATAATTATACCGTTTTGAAGGTGTGCATATAATCAGGTTTTAATACTTGACAAGTAATGATAAATTTCATTTTTTGTCACTGATATTATGCGCCAGTGGATTTGTAAAATTGAAATATTTAATACCATTGAGTGAGTAGCAGGTTTAACAGAACGATGAACTTTGCATCACGTGTTAAATCAATTTTGTGTGTTGAGTTTAATAAAAGCCTATGGAAAAGCTTTCAAATTGAAATTCATAACCAATAAATAGTACACTGCAAATTAAAACGCACTTTATTATGTACTTGATATCAAAGTGTTTATTACATCCACAACTACATTAAACCCATTTATCCGATAATTTTTACATATTTCATACATCAGTTTTCTCCAAATTTTCAGTCGTTATTCTATAAAGCTCTATATGATTTGAAAATTTTTAAATTACTTTTAAAATAACTACTATATTTCATTACTACATATTTATTAATACATTATTTACCACTTCATTATATTTCACTTTCATCTTCAATAAGAAGGTATTATTTTCTGTGATTTTTGAATAATTAAAATAATTTACTGCACGATTTATATACCTTACATAAAATACATAAATACAAAATACCGCATGCAAAAAAAACAAAAGAAACCAAATCATGAAAACAACTTCCTCTATGAGGAAGCAATAAATGACACAATATCTTGAAATAATTGTAGAAATTTTTTTGTAACTGAAGTAACTGTCATTGAAAGATAATAGAAAAAGGCACATTTACAATTGTTAATCTTGCCTTAGGGAAAATATGTTTAAAAATAATAAAATTCGGAGCAAAAAGCTAGTGAGTATAGGAATAAATTAAAAGATAGAAACCGATTGCAAAAGCTGGTTACAAATAAATGTGTAGATGAATAAAATTCAGCGAATAAAGTGAGACAACTTTCTGACATAAAACACTGTCTCTTAGCATCTGATCTAAATTCAAAACAAGCTGATGTAGCAATCTGAGAGAAAGTCACTACCAAAACTGTTCGTTTTCGCAACTGTGATTCTAGCAAGACCAGAAGGTAAATTTGTTGTTCGTTTTGCGAAAAGGATGTGCATTTCACGTGAAGCTTAAATCACGTACGAGCCTCTGGTTCCTCATTGGTTTAGTTGTCAACGAAAGTATATAGGAAGTAGAGCGTGAGAGACACTAACAATAAGAGAATCTTCCAAATAAATCTTAATGTTTTGTTTATAATTTAATAAAACCGTCTTCATTATTATCACTGTGTTATTGTAAAAAACAAATTTGACCAAAAGAAAAATTCTCTTATACAATTTACAAAAGATTTTTCTAATCAAAATCGGAAATCTACTTTCTAAAATCTAAATTAGTAATTCTTTACTAATTCAACAGCGAAAAGTCGTTTATGAAATAGTAAATGTTTACTATCTTTTAATGATAAACTACTCATTTTTAATAGAAAAGTATACTAATTTAACTAGTAAATAACTAGCAATTGAAACAGTGAAATATTTTACATATTTCAATGAGTAATAATTGATTAATTAAATTAGTATTTTTTAGCTAAAGATTGGTAGTTTTTACTAAACATTAACGTAAATATTTAATATTTCAATCGGTAAACGACTTTTCGTTGTTGAATTAGTAAATAATTACTATTTCAGCATGTAGAGAGTAAAGAATAATAAAAATAAATAACGAGAGATTGATATTTTATTTCATTTTTTAGTATAGACGCAGTTACAACGTAGAGATCTTTTATTGAAGATAAAACTTTCGTCTTTGAGTTAAAAGAGTGGAAAAATTGTTAATTAGTAATGTTACCTTCATCGAGCGGAACATTATATCAATAAAGCCATTCGTTATTATTTAGCAAACAGCTTTTTCAAAGTAAATTTTCAAAGGCTTTATTTTACATAATGTAAAGCCAGAGAAAAATGAAATTCCAAAATTTCTGTTGTTTTGTATTTGTATAATCTCTTGTGGAAAATACGAAAAAATAATTCACAATGTTGTGATAAAGCTTAAAACGTATGGTTTATTTATTTAAAAATAAGCGCACTTTGAAAGGCACTTTTAAAAACTGATTTGTATCAAAGTAATGTTTATAAATTGTGTGTTTTTTTAATAACAAAAAGTTTCAATTTTTAATAGAGATCACTAACCATGAGTTGAAACCTTAACAATGAATTTTGATAATTGTTGATACAAAATAGCGAATTTATAATTTATGAACACACAATTTTGAATACAATGATTGAGTACTTATGAAAATTATCTAGTTTTTTCTCGTTCAACAAAAAGCGAACACAGTAAAAAGAAAATCGTATTTTAAGATGCATCTGAAATTATTGCTATCTTGAAAATAAGATTGGTCTATTAGTATGCCTATTAGTTATGACCTGTGATTAACTAATTATTAGCTTTGCATATAAAAATAACCGTAAAATGAATATAAAAAATGATTTCTATATTTTACAGTATTAATCTTTGTAACAAATGGTGAAGTTAAAAGATTAGGATAATTTAGAATACAGATGAAACGTAAGGCTTAGAAAATTTGCACAGCCTTGTACACTTTGCCGTTAATAAAATGGTCGGATTAACACCTGTTGGTTTAAAATTCGGTGCTCTGTATTTTCATTCGTTATCGTCGCCTCGTTATGTATATTTTGCTTACGTCTTAAGAAGATTCACGTCTGGGACGCGTGCTTGTGTTGATAACGAGTTGCCTTAGGAATGCGCGTACACGAAGCTCGACTTCTACTACTTGAGAGATACATGAACTGAATAATGAAATCCAAAGCTAAATGTATCTCTTAAATTTACCGAAACTATTTTAGAAACACTTCAACTTTGATAATTTCAGTCTCAAACACACAAACATCCTTCTTCCCACATCCTAATATTGTAATCACACACTCAAGCAAAATGTACCTATACTCTATACTATTTGGCCTTCAAATCGAATTTTTTAATCCTACAGAAACATATTTGCAAAAATTTCATAAATTCAATTGTGCATATTCAACGCTTTTCTTAACTTTTTTCCAATCAAGTTTTAAAATGTGCTTTTTAAATAAGGATTGATATCCAAATGACGTTTTGAAAACAATATGTTTGAATCAAGAAATATGTTTTCTTGACCTTGTAATGTGTCTCACAATTTGTTTGCAATAAAATGAAATAAATAAATAGTTTTTTGATTATAGAGAAGCTCAAAAAATTCGCACTATTTTTCAAATATCAATAATCATGCTAATTATATTTACTTCTTAATATTTATAATTTAATCAGATCCAATAGTGTGAAACTAATCATCTGATTTGTTTCCAATGATTTTTTTTCTTTTTATAGAAAACCGTTTTTTTACATTCTTATCAGCAGTGTCAAGATATTTTTCGTATTTTTCATTTGGATTTGATGTGAAAAACTACGAGCAAAACAAAGTTTGTCATTATTTTCGATTTTGCGATTTATAAAGGAGAGGTTTTTGAAAAGAAAAAAAAGCTTCGTTACTTTCCTTGAGTAAATGTTTGTTTAGTTGCTTATATGCCTGAATTCAAAATGTATTAAGAAGAAATTTGGAGCTTCAGTCTCCAGCAAATCAAATAATATACTCGTTAGGGAGAACTCGTAAAATAAGACGGAAGTGACGATTAGATTTTGATTAGATCAAAGTTAGCGCTGAACAAATTACTTATCTAGTGACTGCAATGATTGACGAGCACAATTTCCGTTTTCAGTTGAGCGACGGCGACGGTTCAACATCAATGACAGGATCAAGGAGCTCGGCACCCTTCTACCGAAAACCAATGATCCGTGAGTACCATTTCATTTTCACCTCTTTTTGTAATTTTCTCTTTTGTCGATATTTAGCAGTATCCTTAAAAAAAAGACCCAGTTGCAACACAATTTTCTATCGCTAAGACATTGAAAACATTAGAAATTGATTATTTTTATCTTGAACTTTCAATTTCAATAAATTAATCAGGAATTTAGGTTCGTCTAGATTAATCAGATCGGTTAATTTTTTCCTGGCAAGATCAACGATATTTTAATGATTTTGTTTATTTCTTCATTTGATGCATTTCAATTCCTTTTATTTCAATCAATTCTATAATGATTTAATGATACTGTAGTCATTAATTAATATAGGGATTTAGGCAATTTTTTTTGTCTTGATAATTTTATTCTGATAACTTTTTATAATTTCGATTATTTTAGTTTCATTAATTTGATGACCTAATCGATAATTTAAGTTTGATTGCACTCAAATCATGTTGCAGTTAAAACTAAATTAACCCGTTAAGTTGAACTTGTTATAAATAACTAACGAGAATTGTTCTTTTTTTTATTAAAATTGTAGCATAAATAAGAAGCTTGTACAACTCATCAGCATTGAAGGCCGCTAATAAAAGTGCCAGTAGTATTAACTTTATATTAAACCTCGGTCTGTTTAAGATAGAACAGAAACACATTTATCACCAGGGTTTGTAATCTGCATTTATAAAAGTCCAAAATCCGCTTATAAGATTACAAGAATTTATCCTTTCGTTTATTAATAAAAATTAATTCCAATTCCACAGTTTATTCACAAAAATTACTTTGAACTTCATTGTTTATAAATTTGACTTTTTCGGCAAGACGAATTCAAATTCCAAATTTGATTCAAAAACAGTAATTTGACTTGTTTATCAAAGCGAATTCGAATTCCAAACTTTATTCAAAATCAATAATTTGACTTGTTTATAAAAAAGAATTCTAGATTCATAAAATTCATTTTTGATTCCCAAACTTTTATCATGTAGAACTTGATTCAACTTGTTTATAAAAAGTAAATTGAATTCTGGACTTCATTGATGAAAATGTTAAATTGCAGCGTTCATTGATAAAGATTTTGAATTTTTGAATTATTCATAAGAATTATTTTTTATTCGAGCATTAATTAGCAACTAGGTTTTAATTTTTTCACGCGAAAATGTGTGAGATGATAAAAAGCAAATTTGCTCGCTTCGGAACATAGGTTCAAGATTTTCTCGAGCAAGAGGAGGCATTTATTTCAAAGTCCCCTTTAACGAGTTCTGCTTTGCATACGAAAACGTATGAGTCGATCGACAATTTATCAATCTTTTCTCAAATCCATTTGTCAGTGTCGGAACCTGAAGGTCTTAAAAACTAGAATATCCCATCTAATCTTCTGCATAACCTTTTCCTCCAAATAATCTCTTTGAAAGTTTTATTAATTGCCTTTATCTTGCCCGGAAATTTTTTGCTCAACATTTATACAATAATTATAAAATTTGTTTAGAAGCGCAAAAAATAGTATATTAATTTTTGCGATTCGAATATATCAATTGATATGTTAATGAAGAAATACAGTTAGTAAGACTAGTGATAACTTTTGTGAATTAAATGAAATTATTATTGATAAGAGAGTTCAGAATTTGGATAGATAGATGTGAGATTCGCTTAATAATTGAAAATTGATACATTAAAAATTGAAAAGTAAATTAGAAGGAATGGATTAAGTAAGGAGAGAATAAAAAGAACTGAATCAGAAGATATGAGTAAGAGAAAATGAATAATAGAAAATGAATAAGAGAAAATGAATAAAAGAAAATGAATAAGAGAAAATGAATAAGAGAAAATGAATAAGAGAAAATGAATAAGAGAAAATGAATAAAAGAAAATGAATAAGAGAAAATGAATAAGAAAAATTGAAGAAATAATGAATGAAAAGAAATGAATAAGAAGGAATTGGAGTAATGAAAATTATAATTTTCAAAAATGATATCAGACTTCTTAGAAGGACTTATCCTGAATGTGAAATTCTCTTGATGTAGAGTCCTGATCTCTTTTGTAGTACGATGGCTTGTGAAGCTTTTGCACTTTTCATCCGTAAACTGGGTTGACAAGAACTAAGTACAAATGGACCGCGTTATGCATAAAGAGACCAAGAGCCAAGACAACTTCATAACGTAAGGTCGTAATTCTTTGCTGTTAGAATTCTTTTATGTTTTTCTGTCACAAAGGTGCCCTGGTCTCTTTGTGCATAACTCGCTCCATTAATAATGGCAGGCATAGTGGGAAAATGCCTGAAATTTTCAAAGAGACGAAACACTTAATATTTGTGATACCGCGCTAATTACTTCTTTATTCACTCTTTTTCCTTTCAAGAAAATTTGTCGCCAATAATACTTCTTTGACTCAATGACACACTTTTCCAGACAATTAAAATAACTTGCAAATTTACAATTTTACGCTCTCAACACTCAGAGCAGAAAATATTTCCTTTGAAGCAACAATTCAGGCGCTTTATTTAATAGTTATTCATTGCATTTTTCTGAAGAAGACTTTTTTAATACTAGAAATTTTTAGTATATCAAACTTTCAATAAATTTAATTATTTTTTTTTTTTGAAGGATTCTTTTGATGGAAAGGAATTTGTCGTAATTTTTTAAAAATAGAAAACTCTTTTTAAATAAAGAACAATTTTTTAATTGCAGAAATTGTTGATGACATAAAAATGGTGACTGCAATTAAAAAACAATCTGTAAATAAACGTCATTTCTTTCATAAATAATTAAAATAGTAATTCTTATATTATGTTCTTTTATAAAAGAATTAAAATGCGGTTTAAATAACATTTTGCGATAATAATTAAAATGATCTTTCAAGAAAGAATTGTTTCTTTATAAAAAGATTATACGCACTTTTATCAATGCATCTTAACTTTTGTCTCATAAAGTGGGCCAATGTTGATTGAAATCAAAATACTTTTCAAAAATTTCATAGATAAGATATCCTCAAAATAACGACCTTAACAATAATTGTTTAATAGTCATGTCCCATTTTCCAATAAAAGAACAAATTTGGCCAATAATTAAAGTTTCATTATTAAATCTAAACTATTTTAACCATCCTGAATTATTATCTCTATCCTCTTATTTATTACTCAATTTTACATTCTGATTTATTATCACTTTTTCAGGCTAAAGTTTATTATCGGAGTACTTAAAATACTTTCGTTCTAATTTTTCTAATTTTCAAGTTTTCATTGAAAAAATCAGAATGATTGAAACATAAAAACATTTAGATAAAAGATAAGGACTGTCTCAAAAAAATATTGTCTCAAAAAAACATTACTTCGAAAATATATTGGTTCTAAAATTATTGAATAAAAAAAATATTGGCTGAAAGATACAAACGGTTTGTCAAAAAATAGCAGTTTGAATCAAAGGTAAAAATGTTTAATGTAAAAAAGGAACTCAAGAGTAAATTATGCCCAAAAAAGATTAGTTAATTTTTCAGAACAATGTTCATTGAAGCGAATCTTCAATAAGAAATTCTTATATATTTTCAAGTGGAGATTAATTTATGCAGAGTGGAGTAAAATAAATTGTACGGTTTATGCGCTGTTGAATACGTAAAGTTTTTCGTTTCGTGTTCTTTTTCTTGTGAACACTTTTTCTTAAAAAGAGAGCAGTGCAACGTTGTACCAATGATAAAATTCTAACTAGCACACTAAAGACCCAGACAAACATGACATAGATACGATAATACCAGCCACGGCTTGAGGCGACGAACAAGTCGTGCAACCGCCCCAAGGAGCCAAAGCTGAGAAGTTGAGATTTACCTCCAAGAAGAATTATTTACTTACTTTAAATGGTGTGAAAAGTTTTCTCTCTCAGACTTAATTTCTTCCTGACTATACATCAATTTTCGCAATAACCCAAATTCAAATTCGCTCACATTCAATCTCTTCATTTTGAAACCGACCGATTTTCCAAAACGTTTATTGATTTTTTTCCAAAATGATCATTTTGTCAAAATGATTGCTATTTTCCAGGAAATTTCAGTCTTCATAAATGTTTAATATGAATATTTCTTTATTTTCAATCACGCCTTATATTGCAAAATTCTGTATAACTTCAATATTTGTTCAAAGATTATTTTTTAAAATAAAAATGTAAATGTTTGTAATCTGAATTCTTTTTCGTAATTTTAATGCGTGAACTTAACAATACTTAGTAATAATTGTGTGTGGGGGAAGGGCTTTAATTAACCGTAAAGAATATGTTTTATTAGAATTTATATTTTGCAAAAATAAAGTTTTTCGCAAATACCTTCAAAAGAATGTTCCCGTATAACTACGAATGTTTTTCTTTTCATTTCAGAGTTATTAAGGGCATGTCAAAGTTGTCATACGTTTTGTATGGAAGTCGCCATACAAAACATATCACAACTTTGACATATCCTTAACATTTTAAAAATCAAAAAAATGTGGTTGAGAGTTTCATGAGCATATGGTATTGTAAACAAAAATAAAATATTTTTTTACGAAATTGTTGGATTGAAAAAGTAGGACAAAAAACATTGCATTTTCAAACCGATAAATCACACTTAATTGTTTTTACATGCTTAAAATTTTCGAAAAAGTTTTTTATGCAAATTTTAAACTGTTTTTCACATGCTCTGAATATTAATGCTTTATTTTACATTTCGCGCTGTAAAGTCATTGATTGTTAATCTCGCAATTTCGATGATAAAAAGTACAATGAACAAAAGTGGTTACAAATTTCACTGTATTATATATGTTTTTTACTTCTTTTTATTTTCTTTTTGCCTACTTTTTATTTTCTGTTTATTTTCTATTTATTTTCTATTTATTTTCTATTTATCTACTTTTTGCTTCCTCATAAAAGCTCTCTCTTTTATATTTCATTCCATTTTCTTTCCGGTTTTGATTTTCTCAATGTTTCTTGTTATTTCTTTATTACTTCTTTATTCTTTGTTTCTTTATTACTTTTCCGTTTCATCAACATTTCTATTATTATTTTAATTATTTTACTTTTATCGTTTTATTTCAAATGCGCGTTTTTTCTTTTCTTTTCTTTTTTTTAAATAGAGAAGAGACTTTTCCTTGAGGGTTCGAAGTTGGAGCGGATGGAAGTTCAGTTACGCTTTTATCCTTAGGGACTTGTTCTATGCTGGATCTTACTTTCGTGTGTCAGTCGATCGCATTACCTGAAAATGTCACAGATAATCTTAGTAGTGATGCGCGACAGGCAAACGCGGATTCGATTTTTACAGTTGGAAGGATAAGGCAAAGAATTACTTTCTCCGAAAAGGAGTTCCTGTGCCAAAGAAGACTATAGGGGAAAAGTGAAAGGGTCGGAATGACGAATGTTCTCGTATAATAGGCTTCCTATTTGTCATATATTTCTCCAAAAGAAGAGACTGCGTTTTTTAGACGAGCCGACGACAAATTCTCGTCCCAATGACGCAAGTCCTCTCCGACAATGTATTTTTCTTGCCCGTCATAAATATCTTACATCCAGAATAAAATAAAACCAACAAGAGAAAAGTATTTTCACTGATATCGCTATTTATGATTAAATTATACAAATCTGCGAAAAATTGTTCCAGGGCCATTTTTTATCTCAACTTTTCAGTTTAGTTTATCGCGACTCTTTTCATCTATGTTCGTCATTCTCGAGTTTTTTTAAATGTTTGAAAAATATGTTTTAACGGATTTTTTTTTAAAAGTGAAGATATCGATGGATGAACTTGTATAGAAACAAAAATCTTGTTTGAATGGTAACTAAAAACAAAAACAAAAAATGGTAACATTTTTATTATTGAATAATGAGAAAGAATGAAAAATGGCAGAAAAGTTTTTGTCTTTTATTGGACAAAACGGTGGACTTTGAAAGGGAAGGAACAATCTGTAAATTCTAAAAGGGCGGAGTTAACCATTTTTCCTGGAGGCTGATTTTCATGAATTTTTCCTGCGGGTGGAAAATTCTTTTCCGAATCGTGTGAAAACTCAGTGGAACAAGAAAGAGGAAGTGAACAGACAAATAGGGAAAAGAGTGAAAGAGAATAAAAAGGGGGAGACAGTGCAGGACGACGCATTATGGAAATTCTTCGTGATTTCTTCGCGGTTGAATCCATCGATATCGTAAGACGAATCGCGAGCCTGTGTCGAAGTGATGTAAAATTTTCACTCGCTTGCCCATGGCATTCCACGTGAATTCACTTCCGGAATTCTTCCCCCGGTATCCCGAGATAGTTCCTCAATAGACAAAGGCAAGAGATTGAGAAAGGTGAAATATCGTTTATTCGCCGGGGGTTTTTGCATTCCTTCGGAATTCCTCGCATTAATAATTCCTCCAAGATGTCCCTGTTTCTTCTATAGACTCTGATGAATATTTGAATAGATAGAGGACTATTTTTACATTTTTTGAATTGCTTGAATCGTCGTATTCAAATTGAGTTAATGAATAACAAAATGTTGAGGTTTCGGCTCTTATTATATCAGTCAACTCTCTAAATCTGAATCTGCTATAGAAATGACAGAGATCTATACTGATTTTTGCAGAAAGAACTGAGCTACTTGTTTAATTGGTTAAATTCTATATACTGATAATCAATGGAATTCTACTGAATATCAGTAAATTTATCCAATAATTTTTAGTAGAATTTCATCATTATCATTAGAATTCCACTGTTTATGAGTTCATTTCTATTGATTAGTACAATTTAAATATACGTGACGCGTTGCGAAGAAAGGTACCTAAGGAGCAGACGAATTTAGGTTATGTTTGTTGATAGTTTTAACTCAATAAAAGCTTTCTTTTTAATTACCTAAAATGAAAAACAGTTTTCAATCCATAATCTTGATAATCTAGAGTTGTTATGGTTTTAAATGAAATAAATTTATACACGATACAAAAGATCATAGAATTAATTAAACTTATTGGTCAATTTTTTAACTGAAATTACTTTTGAAACAATGTAGACAATTTTTTTTAATAATATTGTTGTTCGCCAATTGTTAATCTCTGTTTACACAATTTTTCATAATTTTATAAATTAAAATTTGAAAATACTGCGCTTTTTGATAATCACAATTCGATTTTTTTATTCATAAATATTGCACGACTTCACTAACAATTAATTTTCGATATAACGGTACGTTTTGATCTGAAATTTGATTGAAACATTTTATTTAAATTAAATACAAAAAGTGTTGTTTTAATTGTTGAATGGTATTTGATTTTAATCGCAGCGGAGAGTATATGAATATACTCTGTATTTCAAAAAAGAGCATTTTTAACTATTATTAATATTTATTTTATTTTTATGTATTTTATTTTAATATTTTAAATGTAAAACATTCTTTGTATTAAA
Organism: Ganaspis sp. Gsp50; assembly: GCA_011057455.1. Classification (NCBI taxonomy): domain Eukaryota; kingdom Metazoa; phylum Arthropoda; class Insecta; order Hymenoptera; family Figitidae; genus Ganaspis; species Ganaspis sp. Gsp50. The sequence continues at coordinate 28,969 of WNHD01000379.1, forward strand.
TAAAAGTTTTTTTTATTTTGCAGTTATTACGAGATCGTTAGAGATGTTAGACCTAATAAAGGCACCATCTTGAAGTCGTCTGTAGAATATATAAAGCTTCTTAAAAATGAATTAACGAGGATGAAGCAGAGTGAACTGAGGCATAAACAGCTGGAGCATCAGAACCGGAGGTTGCTCTTACGTGTTCAGGAGCTGGAACTCCAGGCGAAAACACACGGAATTCCACAGACGGATTTTGGTCCATGGGCTTCTACATCGGACGGCATGTTTAACGCTTACACGAAGCACAAATTCGAACATCGAAAAGTAAGCTATTTTTCAATTATATTTAATTAGTCAATATTCTTCATATCAAATCACTTTTTATATTAATCTTTTTTCTCAAATCCAAATTTCAATTTTTACTTTCTACATTGATCCTTTATTTTTTAAATCAAAATTTCAATTTTCAATGTTATGTTCTTTATTTTTCAAATCCAAATTTCATTTTCACTTTCTACATTAATCCTTTTTTACTTTTCAAATCCAAATTTCAATTGTTTTCGCTTAAAGGTGTATTCGTAGCTTATTTATGTACAATAAATGTTTAAAGTTTATAAAAGGTTTAGGTTTTTTTTACCGATTTTAAAATTCCAGTCACAATAAAGCCGCTTACAATATGGCCGTTCGCAATAAGGCCGATAATAGGATAGCTTTCCCTCCTCAGCGATCAAATGATTCTCTCACTCTTTGCATTCTTTGCATTCTTTGTACTTTTTGTATACTCAAATTTTATAATCTAAGGCTGCATCGATCACATTACATTTCTTTAAAAATAAGATGAACTGGAATATTTATATTTTAATATTGTTAATAAATTTGTTTTGGGTAACTTTATTATGAGAAACCCTCTTGCGTGTAAGGTTATTATGAGGGGTTCTGTTATCAGCGGTCTTATTATGAGTGGTTCTATTATGTGCGGCCCTATTGCGAGCATCATTATTATGAGCGGCCTTATTATGAGAGGCCTTATTATGAGCGGCCTTATTATGAGCGGCCTTATTATGAGCGGCATTATTATGAGAGACCCTATTACGATCGGGACTAACGTCAGCGACTTTTTTATGAATTTTTTATTGTAGGCCCTATTATAAGATACCTTTTTGTGACAAAGTCTATTTTGAGCTGTCCCATTGACGTACGGCTTTATTGCGAACAACCTAATAGATCACATTTTCATCATGGATCAAAAACATAATAATTTTACCTCAAATAATAAATAAAAAAATTGACAAATTGAAATACAAAGATTATATAATATTAAAATACAAAGATACGAAACGTCAAAGGTTGTCATTTTTAGTTGACCTGTAAATGAAAATTAAAATAATTTTGCTCTCTTTTTTCCCTAAAACACATTTTTCAATGAAGTTAAAATAAATGCAGAGATTGGAGGCTGGGACCTCAAAGCATGTAACCGCCTATCGAGTATGGATGGTTCGTTTTCTCTTTGACTCGTCAATCCATGTAAACATTTGAATTGTTTTAAGCTCGTTTCGTAATCTGCATCTGTTTTTACGAGAACCTAGTATGGTTGTTTGTTTATTCGATTGCTCATTCGCTAGGGATGCGTGTAGGCACTAACGCCCTATTGATACGAGTGTGTCTCTTGTTGTATAACCACCAGTCAATTGAATGCTCTTTAAAGGTGATGGTACCGTTGTTCTCCATCGTACGACACGTGCTCCATAATTTCAATTTGTTGCAATATTTCTGCCTGTTGGCATTTACTCCTCAAGATTCTGTCACAAGCATTCATTTTCCACCATTTCAACACATAAATTTTATCTTCAAATCGAAACTCGAAATCATTGTTTATTTCATCTTCTTTCATGATTCTGATGCCAGTTTTCAAAATTGTAAAATGAGGAACACATTTTTAAGAAATTTTCTTATTTTATTTTGTCATTAAGAAGTTTTTTATTGAGGAAAAAAGTAAAGCATTTTTAATTGTGTTCTTTTATTTCTTAACAACAACAAAAATTTGAAACCATGATTCTTATAGTAGACAAAAAATGAAATGTAATTTGTTTTGGATAAAGGTTTTTCGATTGTAAATTTAAAAATAACTTGCATTGAAAATTGCTCCACAAAAGAATTGTAGGATAAAACTCGTTTTCTGCTTTTTATTGACAAAGTTGCAACTATAGTTGCTTTTTTAAGTTCAACAGGCTTAATAAAAGAATGATAACATAATAATCGTTTGGGTAGAAAAAATAACTGAAAGCTAATGACGAGTAGTGGAATTGCCAACAAACAAGTCAACTAATTATATTCTGTTATTTGAACACGTTAATTTGTCGAAAGGACACTGTGATGATTGTTGTGTCATGAAAATGATGGTATCTCAGCGGAAGAAGGCTTATGCGTTTTGTTCTATTTTTCTTTCATTCTCGCTGACACTAGACGGTCCAGATGTAATATCAGCGAAAAATCTGCGGAAATATCGACGTTTTGCTGTCGCATTACGCGAGCAAATTGAACGTGCGGTCAAAAGCAATTAAGATCCTAATCGCGTAATTGCTTCATCGAAAGTCCAGCGAAGCAGCGTGAGAAAAAAGTGCATCACGAATTGTAACTGTCTTTTTGTAGCAAGCAGATACATTTTCACTGGTTCATGGAAAGTCCTCACTCCAGTGAGTGGCTAAAGCGGTGAAAGTTTTTCTCCGATTTTCCTGCTTCAATGCGAACGAGGTAAGAAGTTTGGATGTCTCTCAATCCTGAACAAATGCGGTTAAACTTTTTAAACCTCAGATCTTCGATTACTTACCAAGGACACAACAGGCAAAAGAACTTTTATCCAATAACGACAATACAATATAGGCATTTAATTTAAAATTTAAATTAAACCCGCGAATCAGCAATTTCATATTCAGGGAACGGGGATACGTGTAGTTTTGTGAAAATTTGATATTCTGGATGTTCCATTTCAGTTATGCGAATTTAAATAATATATAAGAAATATAAGAAAAAGAATAAGAATAAGAAAAAATAGTTAAAGCTGAAGGTGAATTTTGTTGAAGGTAAAATACGAAATAGAATTCAAGTAGAATACAAAACAGGTATGTTTAATCTGAGGAGTTTAAGCTATTCTTATCAATGTTTACGTTCCCAATCAAGCCGAGATTTAGCGTCAAGTTTCATGAGATGTAAAACTTATCTTGAATTGTAATTTAGAACTATTATCTTGTAGAGACACAGAATTCACACTTGATAACAGCAATGATTGTTCTTCCGTGGAAAAGAAATTGACTCAATAAAAATCAAACTCTTGATAGAGGACGTCACAAAAGTTTCTTTCCGAAGAATGTTATCTAATCTCAGTGCAACCGATCGTAAAGCTCGATTTTCTGACAGAATTTTATCTCTTGTAATAATTTATCACTCACACCCCAGCTAGGAACATCTTTCTCAAACAATTCTGAGATTCACAAGACAAAATCACAGTTTCCTGAAAGCGAAGCACAGGAAGTGCGAGAGAACGCATTCATGAATACACTTCACCTCATTCGGGCTATTAAGGATTCATACTAGTCAGATAATGAATGGTGTTGCTTTGCATTGGGCACAGAAGTGCTACGAGATAAACAACTTTAAACTAACAATCGCTTTATATTAGCGAATTCTCGCACAAAATGCATTAAATATTTCTTCAACTGATTAACTATTAAATGCGTTGTTTATCTCTTAGTAATTATGGTTGTAAATTCATTAATTTCACATTTGTCCAAGTTATTCAATATTAATAACATTTTCTTAAGTTTAAATTTTTTTTAACTTTAACAGCAATTCCTTAAGTTCAACAACATTCTTTTCAGATTAACAAACATTTTTAAGTTTAAGAACAATATATTCAGTTTAACAACATTTTTCTGTAAGTTGTCATTTTTTTAATTTTTTGAAAAGAAAGGTTAAATCGATTTGAACTCAAATTGAAAATATTTTGATTGACCTGGGGTTTGATTGAACTGCAACAAAAATGAGTTATTATGGGAATTACATTTGCTTTGATGTAATTTACAATTGCTTTGGAATTATGTTTGCTTAATATCGAATTTTTTTAGCAAACTAGCTCAGAAAGTTGTGCAGAAAATCTGACCACTCTGCGTGAAAAATGTTTAAATACAAAATTTGTAGCACTTATCTTTTAAAATAGATATTTTGCTGTTTTATTCGAGGTTTGATTCTATTGCTTTGCCTTTTGGTACACATTGAAGGAGAGTAGAATTTTATTGTATTAAACCAACTATTTTAATTATTGTGGTAACTTTTACTGTGATGATAATGTGGGGATAGCAAATGGTGAATTACGTCACAAATAGTAAATGACCTTAGACAATTAGTAAATGACCTTATACGAATAATAAATGAGCTTATACAAATAGTAATAGATAAAAAATGATACAACTTCTTTACAAATGGATCTAATAGTTTTATAATTATTAGATAGCTAATGTAAATTTAATTTAATAGTTCTCCAATATGAAAAATATAGTCAATGATTCTACACTAAAAATATATTTTACTCAACATGTGATAGTTTCACCAAAATTTGTACCTAACCTAGTCATGATTGTGAATACAGCTAAACCAGTGAATTATTTTTTCAGCCTAGATATACAAATTGTATCTTGTACAGTTGCGACTACAATTGAAAATAGTATTACATTGTGCACAAAATATACCATTTTCCATATACGTATTGTTAATTTATATTAATGTACAATTAATACATTCGTAATATGTTAACAATAATAACAATTAATCATAATAATTTTAATAAACGATCCATATTAATTTTATTACTAACACACCCTACTCTCAAATTATTAAAAAAAAAATCATAACAAATGGGATCTCCGACACGCCATCTAGTGAGACGCTTTGCAATTGGAAAAGAAGAAAAGAAACAATTAACGAGAGGTTCGGAAGCATTAGTCAAAATGGCTGCGGAGATCCCAATAAGATGATTTTAAAAAAAATCTGTGTTCTTTTGGTAGTGATACTTTTTTAAGGAAAGATGGAAATTGTGTTTCAGATGCCAGATGTGATAACGGATGGTGCAGCAGCGTTGAGTATGTCGCAGTTGGAGGATTTAATGGAAGATGATACGAATGGCCCAGTGCATAGTGGTGATCCTATGTTATCGTCACCTCACCTTCCACCTTTAAGTCCACCTGCACCCGCGTGTCATCATCCTCTGCCCGATGAGGAAACTCTCGGTAGTTTAGCGCCAACGTCCTCGAATCCCTCTGACATGGATATTGTTGCGTAGCCAAAAGCCCCCATCTTTCACATCACAGGGTTCATCAACATCTGCGACCTTCACACTGTTGCCAAAGTTTGAACGAAATCCTTAGCCAATTTTAGCTTTATTTTCATCCAACAGCTTCATTAAACGGATAATCAATTAGTCATGATTAATAATAATTTTGTAATTAATCTCATTAAATGGACAACTGTCACTTAATTCAATTGGCCGTCTAATGATTAATTATATTGTACGGTTAAGATTGCACGATTAAGCAAATAATTCTATGAAGAAGTAAACAATTGTACCATTCGGTAAACAATTGTACTATTCGGTAAACAATTGTACTATTCGGTAAACAATCGTACTATTTGGTAAACAATCGTACTATTCGGTAAAAAATCGTACGATCAATAATTATGCGATTATGTAGACAATTGTAAGAATGGGTAAAAATTGTAAGAATAACTAGAAAATTGTATGATTAATTAGAACATTGTGCGATTAACTAAAAAATTGTACAATTAACTAGAAAATTGTACGATTAACTAGAAAATTGTACGACTAACTAAACAACTATGAATTACATGAACAATTGTCCATGTAATGATGTTTATTAATTCGAGTCTCGATCAGTCCAAGTGATTTGGCCATCGGTAGTTTTTGATCAAGACGAATTTCTTCACATTCACGAAATTCTTGAAGAAAAGATTGTACAGCAACAAGCAAGAATGGAGAAATTTCAGTTTCGAAAAGTTCGCCTTATATAGTTTTTCAGCTGGTGGAACTTTTTTCGACATGATCGATTACGCGTTCGAGCGGAAGAGAAGTTTGTTTCGTTGAAGAAATTGAAAAACGGGAGAGTGCACATCGACTCAATTATCTTCATGTTCCTAGGATGAACAACTCTGAAGGAAACAATTGGAAACTTAAAGTAAAGATAGTGAAAGAAAATTTCTGCCATTTACCATACCATTTTTCTCGATCCTTGAAAATACAGAAGCTCCGAGAGAAAAATGAAATTGAGAAGAGTGAATTAAAGGGGGAATGTCCATTGAGAGAAGACACAGCGTTTATTGAAGGAGAGCTCTTGGACCTCATTTTCAAGTTTCCGTTTCCAACTAATTTCTAAGAGGGATAAACCGACATCGTAACTCCACTGTGCTCAATGCCCACCACTATATCAATCTTGAGAGGCTGCTGAAATTTCACGGACATTATTCGATTTGTTACAAAGTTTGCTAATAGTTATTGTCTGTGAGAAACGTTCGATCCAAGCTAATGCCGAGAAAGCGATATTGAATAACGGTGTGCCGACTATTACGGCTTTGATGCACAGTGACTGTCGATAGAATAGAGCCTCTGTGTTCAGCGACCTGTGCAGCCCAAAATTCAAACTTAGTCCTTTAGAAGTCTTGCAACTTGAACGAGACACTTTTCCTCCGATATTTGACACAACTTTGGCAACCAACCAATTTTCAGTTAAGATTATAAATTATTTTAATAGTCAATTTTACCAATTCCATACATTTTTCATCATGGACTATTCACCTTGTGAGAATTTAAATCAATTATTAAGGACCACTGGTTTATTAGTAATATATTTTGAATGTGGAAACAAGTGCGAATTAATTATGATCTGATACACCGAAGACTGTTCAGGTTTTGCCCTTAATTTTTCAAAATTCCTTTTGGATTGATTTGCTTGATTGAATTTGAAGCTGATCAGTTTTATTAACATTATTATGTTGATTGACAATTTGGACCAAAAAGCTTTTTTATCAAAGTGTTATCTATCTGTAAATAAAATTTACCGCTGCAAAATTGATGCAAATTGGGCTAAATCTGTAAATCAAAAGTTACCTTCAATTATACGATAATTTTATTTTTTAAATGAAAGGTAATCAAATTGAAAAAAATGCTTCCCTGTGAGAAAGCAAAACTGTTAACCAAAGTTCTCTAGAGAATTTAATTGCTTTTCATTTAAAACATTGAAGCCTAAATCAGATGATAGACATTTTTGCAATAAAAGTAAATATTTAAATTAAATTGCAGATTTACTCCTTTTATTTTACTTTGTTTTAACTTTGATTTACTTTCTTACAAAGTTCTTGACAAAAGAAAACGAAATTCTTGCAAGCTTTTTGATAAAAAAGAATGTGAAATCTTTATTAAAATTATCTTGAAAAGAAAAATGTATTTGCGCAGGTCGCGTTAAGTCATCGGGATGTTTCGAACTATAAATTCATCTCGAAAAGAGCCATTATTATCTTGTAATTGTAAGTTAAGTGCCTTGCCTAGTAAATAATAGGAGAACTCGTTCAGATCGATCCAAGAATCGAGCGTCTTTAATTTTTTTGTAATTTATAGATTACGAGACGAGAAAGGAAAATAATTTGATTGGAAGACACAATAAATATCAGGCGGTTCAGGGATCAAGTGATTCGTCGTTTTTTGCTGTGGCGCTCGTTATGGAATTGTTTTTTCAGACAAGGAAAAAAAACGATGAATAAGAAGCAAGGGATTACAAACATTATGGAAGAGAAGCTTGAGCTCGATCTAGTTTAGTCGACACAAGGGAGAAATCTTTATACGCAAGGGCGGCTTGACATTCTCACTGTAATCAACATTCAGGGATTCCTGCCTTTATTATCTCCCATTTTGGCATACATTTAATGCTGCAAATATATCAGCCATTAGACACAGTTTCACATTCATTTTGTTTTGATATTTAATTAAATAGATTTTTCCCATTTTTATACAAAGATTTTCTATTTCCTTATGAAAGAATAGGTTATAGATTTTTTCAATTTTTCAAATTTCTTGATGCGTTGAGACTTTTTGTTTTGCCTAAAGTCACAGAGGATTTAATTTTTATTCATGGCTATGACTTTCATTATTTATAATCAGCGCTAGAATGCAATTATTAAAAAGCTGTATGCTTTTTTTAATATTTCAGAGTCTTCTTTGAAAAATCTTTGAAAAGTTCTTGAAAAATCTTGTATTTGATGTTACAAAAACTTTAAATCTAGTTTAAAAGAAATGTTTACACTTAATTTTAAAAAGAACTTTTTATATTTATATAATAGATTTTTGTACTTTTTATATTTAAATTATTTAATTTATAGTTTCGTTAGAATAAATAATACACTGTAAAAAGTAAATCTTATTTTAAGACAGAAAATAAGTCTTAATTTAAGTTGCAACATTTTTAAAGCAGACTTTGTTGATTTCCATATCACATCTTATTTTCATTCACATTGTGGAAAGCATACTAATAGGCAGAACAATCTTATTTTCAAGATAGCATTAATTTCAGATGCATCTTAAAATACGATTTTCTTTTTACTGTGTATGATTTGTCAATGGAGAGTGAGTTTACACCGATGTATTTAATGGGGGCGTAAAGCACGAAGCTTAGAAGTATAGCGCTTAAAGTTATAAAGTGAAGGTGAGAGAGAAACTAGATAAGTTTTCTCTTTTATTTTTGTCTCTCTCTGACTTTATGCTCTGCACTTTTTAAGCTTCTAACGCTCAAAAGCTCGGCTTTTTTTAAATCGGAGATGTATTCATCTACACCAAGTACACAAGTGAAAACTCACTCCGAGTAGATAATTAATACAACTTCTCTGTAATTATGAAAAAAGTTCCTCTAGTGTTTGGTTTTTAATTAAATATTGTTTTTCCTTTGCTTATAATTACACAAACATGTGTGTATTAAATATTATTCTTTATTTTTGTATTATTATTATTGATTTCATATAACAAGAGTTTTATTATTATTATTATTATTATTATATTGAATTTAACTATAATAGTTTCTCACCATTGGACTTTATCTTTGAGTGTGTTTTTAAATAGTTTGTCTAAAAATGTATTGTTTATAATTATAACATGCACATTGAATAATAATACCAATAATAATATCAATAACAAATATTTACAATAATGATAATAATAATAATAGCAGCAACACTTATGAATATTAAAAACTAAATCCATGTTGACTTTAGAAAACAAAACAACAAAAGCGTTGCGTTAATGAAACGAAATGTCATGTACAGTAATTTTATTTATTTATAATTGTTTTATTACGCATTTGTTACAAAAATTGTAAATTAAAAAAAATGTCAAAAGATTTGAAATTAGAAGAAATGAAAATCTGAAATTAGAAGAAATCAAAACTTGAAATTAGAAAAAAATGAGAAAAAACGAAAAGTTGTAAATTAGAAGAAATGACTAAAAGTTGTCAAGAATGTTAATTTAAAAAAAAATGGATTTGAATTTCTTGGGAAAAAGTGTTTTAATGACTGTGGGAAGTGTGTAAGGGGTAATTGAATTTCGTGACTTTCTAAGGCGTTAAGGGTTGGAACGTCAGTAAAGATAGGTAGTGCTGAGGAAATCTTGTGTACGAAGTGAAGTAAAAGCTTGCAAGAGTTTTCCGCTTGTACATCGCGACGTGCACTACGCTCGTAATAAATTTAACGTATTTCGAAACCAGTAAATGTTACAGCTGGTAAGGTTTACACTCCCCGAGAGTTTCTTCGTAAAAAGCCCAACATTAAAGTCGGGGCAGGTACTCGGAAAATTCAAGGCACGCAACCCGGCTATCCATAACGAAACCGAGAAACTCTAGGAAATTCGCAAGCTTCAAATTGGTCTCGGCTATAATCGATGATTCCTTTTGAATCACGCTCTTAGTATAAAAAAGCTCAGGTTCACGATATTTTACAAATTTTACGATTTTTTGGAATTAACTCGTGTTTTTACACCCTTTTGTCAAATCATTCAATTTTCGATCATTAGTAATGGATAAACAGTAATTGATAAATAGTAATGGATAAATAATTATGGACAAATAGTGAATAAAACTTTGATGAATATTTTAAAAAGCAAAAGCAGAGAAACTAAAATCTAATTCGAAAGTAAAATAAAATTAGTTTTGAAATAATGTACCGTGAGAAAAATAAAAATATTGTGATTTGAATGCAAGGTGATGATTAAATGGATTTATTAGTCACAATTTTGATGCGTAAGCAAAGTTTCTCTCGTTAATAAAACATGTGAAGTGCAAAGGGAGGATAGTTAAGTGCCCGTATGCGTATCAAATTAATAATTTACTCGCGCTTCGTTGCTCATCAACTTCTTAAACGTGAGCGCTACATTCACTAATTTTCCACATTCTTCTCACGTTTCTTTGACTTAGTGAACAGTCCACCACGACCTAAATTTCGAGACCTAGGCCTAAATTAGGGGTTGCCGGAAAATCTCAAGATCTAACACTTGAATGTTTGGGACGAACTGAAGTAACTTATTCAATAAAAATCACAGCCAAATCGACCTAAATTGTATTTCTATACATACATAGTCAATTGAGGGGGAACTTGCTTTTCCCAAATAACTAGTTGTTTTTTTGTAGCTTTTCTTTTTTTCTCTTCTTTTCATTTTATTTCATCATAAGCATGTTTCATGAATTCAAATTCAATTTTGAAAAATTAATTAAACATAAATTTCGTTTAAAAAAGAATGTCATTTAAATTTCAAAATTATATTTTGTAACAAATTGATGAACTTGGATTTTTAGGCTTACATAGAAAAGTGAAAATAAAAGAATATAATTATTGTTTAATGTAATTGCTTGTTATTAATTTTCAATTTTCGGATCACCAGCTAGTTATTTAAGGAAAAAGTAACGGATTTACCTCATGATTGAACTTTTCCATAAATGAATATTTTTAAGAAAAGACACACTGCTTTTTTTAATTAAAATAATTGCTTTGAGATAGATTGAGGGGCTTTTATTTTAATATTTGAACAATTTTGTACATTAAAACTTTTTTTAAAAAGTGAAACTCGCGTGGAAATTGACGAATCACGAATAAAAATGTGCGTTTAGGTAGGAATTTAAATTTAGAATTGCGTACTTTTTAGAAGAGACGTATAGTATGGATATATATAAATGAGAACACAAAGTATGGACAATATACATATATTTTTTCAAGTATTTTACGCTGGCGTAGACGTGTGTCATGAATGATAAAAATAAGTGTGCGTGTATTGTACCACGGTGTGTAATACTTAGCGCATAAAAATTCACGATCGCAGGATGATGCGTGCACTCGTGCTATGAAAATGCGATAAATTGCGATTGCAGGTATGCATGTCAAAGAGAGAACAAGGGAGAATCCACAATGAAATGAGTGAATCGTGTCACAAGTATGGGATTCACGATAAAAGGGCACAGGTCAGAAACTGTCGGAAAACAATACTCGAAACTCAATATCTGTATACTTTTATCAACCGTTTTGTAATTGTATACTATTAGCTTAAATCACCATCAGTATTCTGTCCAATTAAAATTTCTACCTTCGTCTGTGTCCTTTAATTTGCACGGAAAAAAGTCTGGTTACTTTAACCAGAATTCTATTTGAGGCAAATATTGTTCTGGTTCTTGCAACCACAGTTCTGATTGTAGCAATCAGAATTGTACATACCAGAACAGTAGTTGTAGCAACTACTGTTCTGGTTGCTGCAACTACTGTTCTGGTTGCTACAACTACTGTTCTGGTTGTTACAACAACTGTTCTGGTTGTTACAACCACAGTTTTGGTTACTATGACTATACAGTCCTGGTTGCTACTACTGCAGTTCTGGTTACTACGACTATACAGTTCTAGTTGCTACTGCTATAGTTTTAGTTATTACTACCACCAGTTTAAGTTGTTACAACCACAGTTCTAGTTATTGCAACCATAGTTCTGGCTATTGCAAGTCACTATAATAAAAAAGCTAAATATTGTAACTAGAACTCTAATTACTCTAACAAAATGTTAGTAAAACTAACCAGAACTTTAGTTACTCTCACCAAAAACGTTAGTAAGAATAATTAAAATTCTAGTTACTTATATCAAAATGTTCTAGCGAACTTAATCAACAGTTTTGGTTATTGTAATGAGTGATGTTAAAAACAACTAGAATTCTTGTTTCTCTAATTAAAATCTAAGTTATTCTAATCTACTCTGGTTATTGAAACCACAATTGTTTTCTCAGTGTAATCAGAACTCTGGTTAATTTAATCAGACTTTTTTCAATACATTGCCTTTATAAACGTTTTTTATCTTAATAAATCAATTAGGGATACTTTTAAAATGTATTTAGCACTAGAAACCATTTTTTAAACATTTTTATATACCTTGGTTGTTAAATTTCCTATACAAAGGAAGATTACAATTTTTCCGAGTGTTAAACAAAAAAAGATGAAAATAAATAAAATTTTCTCGAATCGTAGAAAATGTGCGCTAATTCAGAAAAGAAATTCCCGAATGTGAAATTTGCACGTTTTAGAAAAAAATGTTTGCAAACGCAGTTGGTATGATAAATTTATTTTGTAATTAGATTTTGTTATCTTGTTCAATATTAGTTTTTTGTATGGTGAATTCTCGAGAAGCTGCAAATTGATAAAAGAATGCGTTGTTATTAATGTTATCATCGCGGAGATATTTTATCGTTGTTATGATCAGTGTTTCCACTGATTTTAGTGTTTGAAGAAACTTGTATATAAAAGTAGGTTGTAGCATGTAACGTATATTTAAGGTAGAATCATAGTCATTATTGTTGGATACTTTGGTCACGAAGATAGAGGTGTGCGTTGTGTCAATTAATCAGATATCTAACAAAGTGATTCAACTTAAATCTAATCTTACCTATTAATTAGAACGTAGAATAATTCCCTTGATAGTTGACTTAAAAGAGTTATTAATTGATTGTCAGAATGCACAACTCTATTGTTAAGAGAATGAAAAATAGGCTTACGTCATTGTTACCTGCTCTTGTTACCATTTTCGCTATTTTCTCAAGCGATTCGTTACTTTCAGAGAAATAACAATGTCTAAAATAGCGTTACAGAATCTGATGTGTTTTATTTATTTTTATACCTTTTTCCTGTTGTTTCATGTTTTTAAGTATGTAATTTTTTCCTAAATCCTTTTGCTAAATCTTTACCTATATTTGCCTGGAAGTTTCTCCCTGCATATCGTTACCTTTTTCGTATTTACAATCTTTTTTATATCTATACCTGCTCCTCTTTTTATAGATGTTCGATTAACGATGGACAATACATAATAAATAATAATGCATAAAATTGCATATTAATGCATAATAATTAGCAAATAATTAAATAGAGAGCTTTTATCAAGTTAAAACTATCTTCAAAAATAACCTATAATTTTTTGCTTCCAAGCTCCCTTTCTTTGGAGCGCGTCACATGTAATAATAATTTAAATGATACATAACATTTTGATTACAAAAATTTTATTTCGCACACAATTTTATCATGATAAAAATTTCATAAAGAGCCTAAATTTGGCGCATATTGTTGATGTTTATTATCTTCTAACAATTTTGATTTAATAACATAACACTAATTACAATTCAAATTGTTTGCAATGTGGATAAATTGGAAACTAATTTGTATATTAAGTTATAGAATTGAAGATGGACAAAATACAAATTTGATAACAGATCAAGTCAAAATTTAATGAACGTTAATTAATTCTAGTAGTTGAATCTGCACAAACAATGGATTACAATACAATAGGGTATAATAATAAGCATATAAAAATAATTAGCGTATAATATATTAAATTGTAAATATAATTAAAATGTTGACTAATAATTAAGACGTTAAAGAAAGAGTTTAGAGTTTGTCAATAGGGAAAATGAGATTTGCAGAAAAGTTTTGGGGTTTTACAAATGAAAATTGAAGCAGTGATAAGTACGAGTGGTTGAAATATCCGAGTGGCAACTAGCCTTAATCGACAGAACGGGTTTAATTATCGCGGCAAAACGTGAAGCCATTTACACTGGAGACAGACGATGGCCGGAGGGCTCGACCGGAGAACCACCCTGCTCTAATAGCTGTACCAATTAATAATGCATACGAGAGAACCGGAGACCGTGACTATGAATTTCTGCGTCGGAAATGTTTCGAAACCACTAGGGAGATGTATAAAAACGACCATGGTGATTGTCTCATGAAAGAAATTACTTTCTCAGTACCATACACAGCTGATATAATAACTCCCCTGTCCTCTTAATGAGCAGAATAAATGATGTATTAATTCCGATTTCACGTCTGATAAAATCCATTATCTTAACGGTACAATTTGTCAAAACATACCAGTTATTGCTGTTTTATTCATTTTTCTTTTTCTCTATGTAACGTGGATGATTTTCAATTTCCAGGAATATTTCAATCATAATATTGTTATTAATAATAATTGCTCTTTATTGTAATTAGCTGTAATTTTTTGTGTTTTTAGATCCATTGCTTTATATGATTAAAAATGATACTATCGTCTTTAGAGAAAAGTAATATACACGCACAAAGGACTTTATCTACAGCATCAAGAAGTTTATAAATTTATAATTATAAATAAATTATAAATTAAATACATATATAAATCTATGTCAGCTTGAGTAAACATTGCTATTTTAGTAAAACAATTCGCTGTTAAAAAGAAATATTCTTTTTGCGAGGTAAACGATTTGAACATGAGTTTTTTATTATAAATTTCAATATATTTTGTTGCCCTGAAAAGCTGATTTTTGTAGACAATTTTGCGAATTGTAAACGTGAATAATAACATTAAAGTTCTGTTTTATCAGTTCTGCCTTCCCTGTTGAAATTGTAATGAAAGTTAGACCAAAAGGTGACGCTACTTGTGAAACTGTTCAATTTCATGCTGTGAAGGGAGGGTTTTATTGTGATTTGGAAGATGGCTTTCCAATAAAAAGAGGTGTATTTTTTAACAGACATTCCTTTAATCTGGCTCGAGTAGGTATCAACAGAAATATTGAGCTTCTGATAAAATCGTCAGAAGCACGAAACAAAAGGTGGCGTTGATTAGTGAAATTGCTATTTTCTCTACTGATGCGGAAGTCAATTTATCAAAATTCAATTTATCAAACTTTGATTTGTCTGTCATTACTTGTCGCTTCTATTACAAGTGAATAAATATGTAATTAGACTATTCTTTTTGCTAAAATCGCAGTAGCATTAAACACTTGTACATCAGAATTAGTACATCATAATACCAGACAGTAGAAAAAGCCACTATAGTCGGACCAACACAGGATGAAAGATTTACAACTAGTTAGTAGAAAAAGCCACTATAGTCGGACCAACACAATACGAAAGATTTACAACCAGGCAGTAGAAAAAGCAAGTATAGTCATACAATTGCAGCAAACAAGATTTAAAACCAGACAGTAGAAAAAGCAGGTATAGTCAGACCAACGCAGTAAGACAAAATCAAAAAGTAGAAAAAGCAAACATAATCAGACGAACGCAGTAAGATAGATTTCAAACCACTCAGTAGAAACAACCAGTATAGTCAGACGAACGCAGCAAGGAAGGTATAAAATAAAACAGTAGATAAAGTAAAAATTGTCAGACATTGATATGAAGCATTAGCTTGCTTCTTCCACTGTCTTTTCTTAAATCTTTTTCCCTTCGTTGGTCTGACATTGCTTGCTTTTTCCACTGACGTGTTTTAAATCTTTTTACTACGTCGGTCTGACTATATTTACTTTATCTACTCTCTCGTTTAAAGTCACTTTTATTGCGTTGGGCTGATTGTGTTTGTTTTTTCTACTGTATGACTTTAAATCTTTGTTACTGCTTTGGTCTGACTATGCTTACTTTTTCTACTGTCTGGTTCTAAATCTATCTTACTGCGTCGGGCTGACTATGTATGCCTTTTCTACTGTCTGGCTTATAACTCTTTGATATTGCGTTGGTCTGACTATGCTTACTTTTTCTACTCTCTGACTTGAAATCTTCCGTACTGTACATACAAATATACATCCAAGTTTTATATGTTTTCTTTGTATTCTGATTGTAATATTTTTTAATTCTTTTTATATTTTTTAATTTAATTTTTCAACTCTACTTTTCATTTCACTGGTTATTGTCATACTGGTTATTGTCTTCAAATTGGATTGGTTTTTTAGTTTTTTTGGTATTATTTTATAACATTTTTTTGACATTCTTTTTATTTAAATTATTTATTTACATTCAATTATTTTATAAACTCAATTAGAATACTATTTTATACACAATTATTTTACATATTTTCTATACTCCTTTTTTAATTGTTTTTCCTCTTCTATTTTCCAGTGAATGACAATTTATACACAAATTTTTTTAAACTATTTCTTTAGTTTCAAGTATTTCGATTCGGTTCAAAGGCTGCAAGTAATTTGCCTGTTTTGAAAAAGGGACAAAACCGAGTGTGATAATTATAAAGGTAAAACGCGAGACCATTTGCTCGGCGACAGGTGAGGACCAGCGGGTGTTGAGAAACGGCGGCACAACTAGCGGCTACCCTATTTTCACCTCGTCGTGTTCCCCGCTTACCTCGACAACCCGACACCAGCGTATAATGGATAGCTTCAATTTACTCTTCGACCCTCCGGCTGACACCCGCTGTGCCCTTCGCCAGGAAAATCGAAAAATTGTATATAAGAAAAAAGTAAAAGAGCGTGTACATGCTAGAAAGAAAAGAAGAGAGAGATGGTGATAGATATATAAATTTCTTTGAAGGGAGAAAGAAAGATAGAGAGAGAGAGGGAGAAAGGACGTAAAAAAGAGCATACAGTATGAGGCAATGCAGATGCACGAAGAATGGGCAAAGCGTCTGAGATTTCATTATAATGGAGCTTCGTCTACAAGTCTCGGATGCTTGCAAAATTAGCCACTTTGTACTTGCACCCACTTCGAAGAAATTTGCAATTTGGAATTCTCCTTGCGAACACACTCGAAGAAACTTTCGATGCCGTTCCTTCAGATCTTCAAGATCTTGTCCGCTGACAAAGTTTTCCACTGAGGCAATACGACAAGGAAGTACTGATAGAAAGACGTTTTGTGGGGTCACTCTGGAATGATGAGAACTTACGAACTATTTACAAATTATGCATCATATATATTTGTATAATCATGTAATGCAAAATTGCATAATTTTCATGAACAACATAATTTTTTAACTACAATTGCATAATTTTTTATGTACAATTTCATATCTCTTTATGTACAATTGTATAATTTTTTATGTACAATTGCACAATTTTTTAAGAACAATTGCATAATTTTATATGTTCAATTTTAATAAATTACAATTTAACATTAGTTTGCTTAACATAAAATTACAACACTAAAAAGTTTGAAAATCACGATTTGTTCTGAAGTTCAAGAGAAATCTGGTTCCTATTTTCTTGAAATGTTCTACATTCTCAGGTTTCAGTAGTAAAAGTCTGCTTTGGTCAGTCTTGTGGAATAATTGCG
This sequence comes from Ganaspis sp. Gsp50, assembly GCA_011057455.1. Lineage (NCBI taxonomy): Eukaryota > Metazoa > Arthropoda > Insecta > Hymenoptera > Figitidae > Ganaspis > Ganaspis sp. Gsp50. The sequence goes on from WNHD01000379.1 coordinate 46,602, forward strand.
TTTTTGGAAGATCGAATAGAATCTTTTGAACAAGAGTTACTTTTTCAAATTCAGCAAGTTTATGATTATCGATTTAATTGTTAAAAAAAACACTATTTTAAACTTTCAACTAAAATTAGTTTTTTGGTTTTAGTTTCCGTTTATAAAAAGAATAATTATTACCGTTTAAACAAAAAATCAAATCTTGCGAAATTTTTACCTTTTCACATCCCGGGATAATTTTTAATTCTTCAGAATATAATTAATTAGTTTTAATTTGTCGTATTTGATACTTCGATGACGTGTTAAAATGTACATAATTTAGTAGAAAAAGATTTCCGATAACTACTTCTTTTTGTCAGACCGAATCTACAGAAAAAAATTAATAATTAAAATTAAATTAAATTATTATTGTTATTTCAAATGAAATAACATCTGTGAGGAAAAATGTGTGTAGATGATTTAAAAGTGCAGAATATTCTTGAGAAGCACTTATCTTGAAAAATTGTTGAAAGTTCAAGTTTCCTTTACGTATAAGAAAATCAGTCTTATTTACATCAAGTTATTTGAAATTCACAAAGTCAAGTTGTAAAGGTGAAATGCCTCTTATGAAAAAGCTACTAGCAACGAAATATAGAGAGAAGGAAATTTCGCTGTTCAACGTTGTCAATCCAGTTATTGGAGCGAAAACAAAAGACATGACTCCATCCATTCGATAGCTTTCAATAGCTTTTAGATCCTGTTATTTTTATACTGTCTAGGATGAGTAAAAGACTACAGTTCAAAAGGTTCATAGGTCAAACATCTTGCCTTTCCTGAATTTTATTTTCGCAATAAAACCAGACTTTTCTACGTCTCAGAAAGCTAAGAAATGTCACATTCCAAAGTTTTATTAAAATTTTTATTTATGATAACTCGAGAAAAATATACACTTGTGCATAAAAGTACAAAGTTTTCGTAAAAATAAAGTCAATGCTTTATTAAAAAATCAATGAAATTGTGTGCTGGCAAAAAGTATTTATTTCCTTGTAATATGGTTATAGTTTGAAAGCAAAAGAACAGCATAAAAATAATGTAATCCATCTTTCAAAAATGTATTGAAACAAATTGTGTATATTTTAATCTGCTTTTTAAACTCTATTTTTCTGTTTTTCGAAACTTTTTGGACGCGCGTCCAAAATTGCAGACTCTCTCTAAGTCTGAACAAAAGACTTATAAGTACTTAGAATCTACTTATTTTTAAGTCGAAAGTCTTCCACTCATTTCAATAAGTGAAACTTCCACTTATTTTTGTGTGAAATTTCACTTATTTCCATGTCAAATTTCATTTATTCTATTTAAGTCTATTCTAAGTGGTATCTATTTATGTCAAGACTTTTGACTTAAAAGTAAGTAGATTTCACTTATTCACATTTAGAGAGCACCATTAAAGAATCTCAGTAAGTTTGAATTATTGTCATGTATTTTAGGTTTTGAATCTCTAGCAGAATAAAGTGGGATTAGGAATATATATCAGTATTGTTCGTGTGCAAAATTATACAGAAGGGTTGACGGGAACTAGAATTTCCGTTTGGGTATGATATTTCGCTACAACGTCGAAATGCCAGAACAATTGATTCAATTAGTAGCTAATTAATTGCCCTCAACATTTTTTCACCAGATTTTCAATTTTCAGTTAATTAATTATTTCCTTTCCATATGGGAAAACTGTTAAATGTTCAATAACCTTTCACGACGGTTAATTTCAAAGATATGTAATAGTTTATGTAATATATGTCATAATTGGAAATTATAACGATAAGTTACAATAATACAATAGTACAATATATAATAAGCATAAATGGTTTTAATAATAACTTTTATAAAAGTTATTATTAAAACTTCTATTATAATTAAAAACTATCTAACTATATTATCAATACTATCAAACCTAAAACCATTTATGCATATATATATTGTATTATTGTAACTCATATTATTATTGTAACTTTTCGTAAGTTAGAAGAATTAATTTTGATAATAAGTTATAAGAATTAGTATTGATAATGAATTTAAATAATAAATTTAAATAATAAATTGTAATAAAAATATATAATAAGAAGCTATGTTAACGGATTTTGATAATAAATAGTAATAATAAATTATATAATTACGTAATTAGATTTATTTATTTACATAAACAAACAAATCAAATACACTTGTTTTAGACGTTTGTGCATACAATAGTAAATTATAATAACAAAGTGTATTAATAAACTTTAATAACAAGTTTTAATAAAAATTTATAAAAAAACGAATAATAATAATCAATTCCAACAATTTTGTTTCCTCATAGGGAAGCCTTGTAATCGTGCGGATTTTCGATTTTCTAAAAATAGTCTAAATCAACTCATTTTCATCTAAAAAGTATATATACGAAGTTTG
>WNHD01000380.1:0-34694 GCA_011057455.1 Ganaspis sp. Gsp50
TGTTTTCAAATGTATTATGAAGTATTTTAAAAAATTTTGAAACATTGGAAAATATTTGGAAATATTTAAAGTAAATTTAAGTATTTTGAGGTAATCTGACATATTTTTAAGTATTTTCAAGTATTTTGAAATGTTTTAAAGACTTTGAAGTATTTTAGATATTTTGAAGTATTTTAAAATATTTTGAAGTACCGTCAACTGGGGCTATTGTTCTCAGAAAAATGCTACTTTCTTATTCAATTCTTCACAAAAATTCAGATTTATATAAAAAAAAATACTGTGGAATTATTTTGTGAACATCCTTCTAAAAATTTTCTATAAGTTAGATAAGAAAAAAAAATTTTTTTTCAAAGTTATAAAATTTTTCAAAGTATTTATAAAAATTTTGAAGTATTTGATAGAGTCTAAAGTATTTTAAAGTATTTTTAAGTATTTTCAATTATTTTCAAGTATTTTTAAATATTTAAAGTATTTTTAAGTAGTCTGAAGTATTATTGTTGAAAAATTATAAAAAAAAATTATTGAAAATTAGGGGAAAAAGGGGAAAATACTTGATTTTAGGTGTTTTAGAGGATTTTCTTTAAAAAAAGGGGGAAAAAAGGGGATTAGGTAAAAAAGGGGACGAACTGTGATTCCTGAGTATAATTCAAATTTCTGGTTTCTTTCTCACCATAGGATCAGAACTTTCCTGAATATTCCAAACGTTGAGAAAAGTTTCAAAATTCTTCTAAATATTCAAGAAAATTCTGATTCTGTGTGGGTCATTAATGAGCTAAATTAAGCACACCGATTTTAATGAAATCCGTTATTCATACAATTGAATAAATCCGTGTTTTAATTAGCTTCGATTTTGTTGTTTAAAAAAAGGAATTGAAAACTTACATTTATTTAAAAAAAAGGAATTAAAAACTTAAATTTATTTAAAAAGATGAATTTAAAAACTTAGATTTATTTAAAAAAAAGGAATTAAAAACTTGTTTAAATTATAGGCGAAGGAGAGTCAACATCTGAAAACAGCGCAGAATGAAATTTCTGACCTCAAATCAAAATTGGAAGGACTGAAAGCAATGGAGCTTGAAAATAAAAAACTAAACGGCGTTGTTGTGCAGAAGGAAAAAGAAGTCTTGAAAGTGAAGATCGCTATCGAAAAAGAAAGGGACGAAAAAATGGATCTGCTTCAAGTATGTGCTTTTTTGTACTTTCTCAGATATTAATAAAAACTTTTCATCTTATTTTTTAGGAATTTTAATTGAATTTTTGATTTAATTGAATCTCTTCTATTTCTAACACTCTTCCAGTGATTTTGGAAGATCAAATTTTGGAGATAAATTTTAGTGATTGTATCTCTTCTTAATCACCTTAATTATTATCTTAATCATCTTAATTATCTTAATTATCTTAATTATTATGTTGATCATCTTAATTATTGTCTTAATTATTATTTAATGCAATCGTTCTCTTGTACTTATCGTGTTAAAAACACATGATGATATTTGTAATCGTTAACAGGAGAAAGAAAAAATTGTGCATCAAAAGGATGAAGAGAATCGACGACTTGTTGAGGAAAATGAAAAGTTGCGAAAAGAGCTGGCTCTGGCTAATGAAAAATTAAGAACAAATCTTCGAGGAGCAGAGGAGAATCTCAAGTACAGACTGGAGCAGGAGAAAGATCTGCTTTTATTGGAACAGGATCAGGATCGAAATGCGTATCAGAAATTACTGAAGGATTATCATGATATGGAGCAGCAGGTAGAATACCTTCAGCAGAAGCTGGCTCTTCAAGCTCCAGGACATTCTCGATCTTTGAGCAATGCATCGAGTGGCAGTGGACACATTGCTCCTGCTGATCTTCCATCTGATGATCAAAATATCGTAAATACTTTTCTTGCTATTTTAATAGTTGAATATTCAATATAATCCCGAAAAGCAAATCAATTTGACGGTGAAATAATTAATTTTACTTCCTCAAGAGGTCGTTTTTTTATTAATAATAAAAATTAATCATTTGTTAATTCGTTTGTAATGAAAAGCTGTGAATTTAATATAATAAGTTTTATAAATCATGATGTTGATCAGTTAATGCTTTTGTAATGAAAAGCTGTGAATTTAACATAATTAGTTTTATAAATAATGATGTTGGTCAGTTAATTCTTTTGTAGCAAAAAGCTGTAAATAAATTTAATTTCTTTCACAGGATTTTGGTTACGGTTCCGTGAAATCGACAGCTTCTTCAAACACTCCTTATTCTCGGGTTGAGAACATCGACTGGAATCAGCAACGAGCTGATAGTCCTCCAGCTGGTGAAATTTCTTTAACGAAATCACCTTTGGAGAGGAATGGTTCTGTGGATGTGGGTCTTGTGCTTAAACTTCAACAAAAGCTAAAAGATGTTGCCAAGGAAAATGGTAGATTAATTCGAATGGTTGAAGATTTGGAACGTGGAAGTCCGGAAGAAGCTACGAAGACTCAAGATACGTTTAAGGTACGAGAAGAACTACTGATGCAAAATAATAAAAATTCTGAAGTTTTATGTTTATAAAATATTCTAGTTTTCTTTAAGTTTTATTTTGTTTTTTTTTTAATTTTATTTCGTTTTTTTAAAGTTTTAATTGGTTTTCTTCTTAAGATTGGTAAACGAATAATTTGAATTTGGAACATTTTGGAAGCATTCCAATGTCAATTACAATTTGAAAATAATCCGAAACTTCAGAATCTGTCATTTAATTTCTTCAGAAAGATTCTGTTGTTTCTCTTCATAAGGCAACAATTCTTGAACATGGACATAAGATACACAAATTTATGTTTTAGTTACAAGAACTGGAAATAGAAAATAATAAACTGAAGAAGGATTTGGAGTCGCTGAGAAAATGTGTGTCCGAAGGAGATGTTAATGCAACTCACACACTATTATTAGGTAAACCTTTTGTCAATTTTTTAAGACAGGACATTTTTTGCTTCATTAATGTTTCTGTTTTTTTATTGCAGTAATCTAATTTTTTATTTCAATAATTTAATTTTGTTTTTCAATAATTTAATTTTGTTTTTCAATCATTTAATTTTGTTTTTCAATAATTTAATTTTGTTTTTCAATCATTTAATTTTGTTTTTCAATCATTTAATGTTGTTATTTATTTGTAATTTAAGTAGATTGAAAAATAAAATTATTTACAATAATTTCCTAACTCGTTAAATTTTCGCGTTTCTAAATAAGGAAAAAGTGATTCATTATTAAATTGTAAACAAAAGTTAATTACACAAACTAAGAGAGATAAATCGTAAACAGTTTTACTTATGAATTTGACAAGAAATGATCTTTTAATGTGTGTAAAGTTTTAATATTCTTAACAATGATAGTTTGTCTTGACTTCAAAAAACTTTTCTTCTCAACGTGTAAACAATTTTATTCAAAAGTATTTTTCAAAACAGAAGGAAAAAGTGTACATAAAGGAAAAAATACAAGTAAAAACTTTTGAATACATTTTTACAGTTTTAGTTTTTAAACAATACAATCAAAATGTCTGAAAGATTATAAAAAATGACACTGAAAGAATTTTTTTACTTTTTTAAAGAACAATTAGACGTTCTGCAAGAAGAGCTGGAAAGAAGGAGAGACGAATGCATTCAATTGCATACAGTTTTGGCCGATAATACCCAACGAATGAAGAGTCTTGGATCCAATTATGGAAGAGACGTGGATATTATCAACGAAGATGGAGAATTAGCTTTGGCCTTTGAGGCTCAGAAAAAAATCAACAGGTAATTTAATTTCAAAATTAATTTAATCAAAAATTTGTCTATTTAAAATTTATTTATTCGGATTTAAATGATTCAAGATCAAATGATGAATGATCAAATGATGAATGATCAAATGATGAATGATCAAATGATGAATGATCAAATGATGAATGATCAAATGATAAATGATCAAATGATGAATTTAAATGATTCAAGGTTTGAAGATAATTTACGTGTTTAATTTAATGCTATAAAAATTAATTTTTACGAAAAAATATTGATATGAATATTTACGAAATATTTTGATAAAGATAAGGAATAAAAATGTTTTTTTTTTACAATAGACAATTAGAGGATGAGATTCAAGAGAAAGAAAAATGTTGGAAAGATCAACGACAAGAATTGATATCAGAAATCGAGAGATTGCAGGAGGACATTCAGAAACACAAGAAGCTTTTAAGTGTTAATTTAAGCAAGGGTCCTCAAACTCAGACTGAAGCATATATGCAGCAAGAAATCACTCGAATAACTGCAGAAAACTTGGTACACTATTTTTGCTGAATTTCATTAATTCTCAATCAAAAATTAATTTTTAATTATTTTAATTATTCATACAATTTTAATAATTACATTACTTACAATTTTAATAACTACATTACTTACAATTTTAATAACTACATTACTTACAATTTTAATAACTACATTACTTACAATTTTAATTTCATACAATTGCTCACTATATTTACAAATTATTATTTTCGTACAATTGTTTAGTATTAAATCATTTTTGCAGGATCTTCAAGATAAGTTTGATAAAATCGCAGAGGAATGCAGAAATTTGAAGAAAAAATGCAAAATTCTTGCGAAACGACTCAAAGATGCTGGATGTAAGTTTTTGAATTATCTTTGAAAAACTAATTACTAGCGAGTCAAAGATTTTAATAATTAATAATAATATATTAAATTTTAATTTTAATAATTAAAATACATATTCCGATAATTAGAGTAATTTCAAAAAATTGTTTGGCTCTTTTTTTTATTAAATACTTCAGAATTCAAAATTATCTCGGTTGAAATTTGCAATCAAATTTTCGGTTGTTATTTTAATTCTTGGTTTGTTAGTTTCTTTGTTTTATTAAACATAAAAATTAAATCCTAATGCTTGCAAAGACGAGGGAGCTGATGTTAAGGAAAGTAGGGATCGATCTTTCGTTTATAAAGGACTCGGTGAGTGATTATTGGTCACGAAACGTAGTCCCTTATCATTTTCCATAAAGAAAATTTCCATCAACATTTTCTTACAAATTTCCATCAAGATTTTCTTACAAATTTCCATCAAGATTTTCTTACAAATTTCCATCAACATTTTCTTTCAAATTTCCTTCAACATTTTCTTACAAATTTCCATCAACATTTTCTTACAAATTTCCATCAAGATTTTCTTACAAATTTCTTTCAAGATTTTCTTACAAATTCCCATCAACATTTTCTTTCAAATTTCCATCAACATTTTTTTTCAAATTTCCATCAACATTTTCTTACAAATTTCCATCAACATTTTCTTACAAATTTCCATCAAAATTTTCTTACAAATTTCCTACAACATTATTTCTTATTTCAAACTATTTCTTACAAAATGCAATAATTACAATTAATTACATTACAATTAAACAGTTACATTACGGTTTTTATTTACAGTTCGAAATGACCACAATTCACAATTTACCAAATTTTAAAAAACGAATTTTGTAGATTGTTGTTTCATACATTGTTGGATTATTTATTTTAAAGGAACCTTTTAGTTAAAAGAGTCAATTACTTTTCCAGTACCAGACAGTGTGGAATTAACGAACGATTCTGGAATAAATAACAACTCGTCTGCAGATAGTGGAAGTCACATGCCTGCAGTTCGTAAAAAGGAACGAGATTACGAAGGGATGTTTGAATTTAAAAAAGAAGACATTGCGGTCATTATTCGACATCTCATTATCGGTAATATTTTCATTTCTGTTATAAAACAAAATTCGGTGGTAAATTGTAACAACATAAATCAACAATCGTAAATTTAAAAAAACGTACAAACATGTGTTGAAATAATATAAATAAAAAAAAATAAAAAAATAATATTAATACTAATGTTAATATTTATTAACGTAAAGATTACAAAACAAAGTCAAATTAAATAATAAATAATAATAAACAATAATAATAATAATAATAATAATAATAGATAATAATAATAATATTAATAATGTAACTGTTGTGATGACAATTACATTTTTTATGTGGGTTGCAAAACAAAGTCACATTTTATAAATAATAATAAATAATAATAAATAAATTATAATACAATAATCAATCAATGACCAAAAAATGTCGAATTTCAGATCTGAAGCCAAGAGTCGCTGTGACCCTTCTTCCTGGTCTTCCAGCATATATTCTCTTCATGAGCATAAGGCACACGGACTGTGTTAATGATGATGACAAAGTAAGATCATTATTGACCGGTTATTTGAACGCAGTAAAGAAGGTGATAAAAAAGCGAGAAGATTTCGATTCAAGCGTGCTCTGGTTGAGCAACACGCTTCGATTGTTGCACAATATGAAGCAGTACTCTGGCGATAAACCCTTCCAAATTGAAAACACACCTCGGCAAAATGAACAGTGTTTGAGGAATTTCGACTTGAGTGAATACAGAGTTGTTCTCAGCAATGTTGCTCTCTGGATCTTCAACAGCATCGTCAATAACCTCAAGGATCGAATCCAGGCTTTGACTGTCCCGGCTCTTTTGGAGCACGAAGCTATCTCTGGTCTCGACTCCAATAAGCCAGGTCGAGCGAGGTCATCCTCGATGGGAGAAGAGCCCGAATCGACACAACAAATGCTGGACAAATTGCTGGATGAGCTCAGCTCAGTGCACAAAACTCTTCAATACCACGGCGTCGATCCAGAAATCATTGCGCAATTATTTAAACAACTTTTCTACTTCATGTGCGCTAGTGCTCTCAACAATTTGCTTCTGAGGAACGAGTTGTGCCACTGGACCAAGGGAATGCAGATCAGGTCTGAAAACAATTTATGTATTGTGTTATTTTTGAATTATATTCATTTTTAATTTTCTAAACATTTCATTTTGTATTATATTCTGTTATTTTTTAATTATATTCATTTTTCTTATTTTTAAAAATATTTTTTTTGTATTTTTAAAAATATTTTTTTTGTATTTTTAAAGATATTGACATTTAAGATAATAATTTAAATAATTAGTTCGCATTCCTAAATTTCGTTCTTTTAGAAACATTTTCATGTGTTGTATTGTGGCAGCTAGAGAAATATTTTATTTAAATTAAATATAATTTATTCGAATCAAATAATGAGATATTTGCCTCAGAGATTATAACTTAGATTATAACTTATTTATTTGGTTCAAACAAATAATTTGTTTTAAAAGAATTATTTATTTGGTTCAAACAAATAATTTATTTAAAACGAATTATTTATTTGGTTCAAACAGATAATTTGTTTAAAACGAATTATTTATTTGGTTCAAACAAATAATTTGTTTAAAACGAATTGAAAGTTATTTAGCGTAAATAAAATTTTGATTTGAACCAAATAAATATATTTGCCTCAGAGATTATAACTTAGATTATAACTTATTTATTTGCTTCAAATAAACAATTTGTTTAAAACGAATTGAAAGTTATTTAGCGGAAATAAAATGTTTATATGAACCAAATAAAACATATTTGAAACAAATAGAGTTGGACAAAATGCCTGAGAAAAAATGATTGGGAAAAAATGAGACAAACATGCTTTTTCTCTGGGTGTAGAAATGCGAATTCAATGTGATAATAATTTTTTAAATTATTTATAACAAGTGTAATATTTAATAAATAAAAATGGAACCTTTTAGGTATAATATGAGCCATCTGGAACAATGGGCCCGAGATCAGCACCTTGCAGTAGCTTCTGAAGCTCTGCAACCGATAGTGCAAGCAGCTCAATTGCTCCAGGCGAGAAAAAGAGACGAGGATGTTGATTCTGTTTGTGATATGTGCAATAAGCTCACTGCGAATCAGATAGTCAAGATATTAAATCTGTATACCCCGGCCGATGAATACGAAACAAGAGTTCCAGTTTCTTTCATAAAGAAAGTCCAAGAAAAACTTGCAGAACGAAACGAAAACAGCGAACAAGTAAGAAATACATTTTATCCTCGAATTTTAATTCTCAGAACAATTTTTTAACGCATTTGTTTTCTCCTTTTTTATAAAGAAAATAATTCTTTCATTGTATAATGAATGAATTTTTTTCTTTCATTTTTTCTTGCATTGTATAAAAGAATTATTTTAAACATTTTACCCTGATATTTTAATTCTGAGAACAAACGCACTGTTTTCTTCTTTTTTTTTATCTGCAAGAATGAGATTTATTTTTTTTAATTAATTAATTAATCATCTGGCAAAAATTATTTTAATCAAAGAAAAGAAATAGAGGAAGGTAAACCTAAAGTAAGAAAAAAGGGGAAAAATAAAAAAAAAGTAAAAAGGGGAGAAAATAAAAAAGATAGTAAAAAAGGGGAAAAAATAAGAAAGATAGAAAAAAAGGGAGAAAATAAAAAAGATAGAAAAAAGGGAAACAATAAAAAAGATAGAAAAAAAGGAAAATTAAAAAAGATAGAAAAAAGGAGAGAAAATAAAAAAGATAGAAAAAGGGGAAAAATAAATGAAAAACAAGTACAAAAAATGAGATAAAAACACGTAAACGTTTTTAAACATTTTAAATATCTACTAGTTTAAATTAAGACAATTTTTCATCTTGTTTCAGCTGCTAATGGACTTGAGACATTCGTACCCAGTAAGGTTCCCTTTCAATCCTTCGAACATCAGATTAGAGGACATTGAAATACCAGAGGTCCTGCATTTACCGATGCTCAAAAAAGTTTAGAGCATTTAATATTCTGAACATCATTTTTATTAATCATTCAGAAAAAAATTAACAACGACCCTTCATTGTCATTAAAAATTGTAGAATATTTTGTTTTCAAAGATGGAAGATGTATCTGAATGCGAATATAATTCACGGGACATATCTTTATTTATTATAGTAGAATTATTTGCATAATTTAGTCTATTAATGTAGTCATTATCATTCGTACTTGGCATTTCTTCCAATTCTTTGAATTAACGAAAGACAAAAAATTGAATAAGGGGTACCAATGTAGAATAGAAGTATACATTTTGTGATTTACGGAACCAGTTTTGTAAACACATCGCTTTCTTTTTTTAACGCGAGAAATGTCGATTTACAACTAGTTTATTAAACAAAACCGCAGTCTAGAAAAGAATTGGAAAATTTCTCATAAATTGATGTCCAATTTCTTGGGATTTTTTTTAAACTATTAGAGCTTGTTTCTAACTGTAGAATTGAAAACAATTTAAGATAAAGGACTTAAGGTAGAGAATTTTAGTATTTTATAATTTATAAAAGAGGTAGAAAATGAAATTTCTTTATTATTTAAAAGAGGTAGGAAATTAAATTCTTTTATTACTTAAAGAAGATAAAAATTACGTTCTTTTAATTATTTTAGAGCTAGAAAATTGTATTATTTTACTTCATGTAGAAAGGACGAGAATTTTAATATTTATGAAATTGCGATTTCCCTTGTAAAAAAGTTTTTGCGATTTATTAAGTCTAATTTATTTTAAATTATTTTTTTTGTGAAATTTCAATTGAAAAATGTCTATTGTAATTAAATTATGTAAAAAGAGAGAGACTTTAAAGATACATACTATAAAGTTATGTTGTTAGATTGTATATTTTGTGATACGAGATTGTTGAAAATTGGGAGGCCGTTATTGGTCTCGAGAAAGAAAGGTATATTCTAATTATAAATTATATTACTGTTAAATTACGAGTAAAAAGCGTACGCGTTACGTCCTGTGCCATTTCATCATTGTATTGAAACATTTTTTTACGTTCATGTTCATTTAATTTATAATTCTAGAGCTTGAGAAAAAACACATCTCTTAATTTGTTACAGCAGTTGCAATTCTTTTATATAGAATACGCGATATCAGTGATTTCTATGAATAAACGCTTTAACTCGATGTAACAAATTTATTTGTTCCTGAAAATAAAGTAAATTATCGTTGATTTCCTGAATTTTTTATTATTTATTCGTCTATTAGTTTTAAATATTTTTAAAAAATTAAACTAAAATTATAAAAAAAGTGTGTCATTTTTTATTCTCGCATTTAAAACCCACAACTTCCATTTCTAAAACCAGATTTAAATTTTGCAATGTTTTTGAAATCAATTCCCTATTTTATAGTTGAAAGAAAAATTAAAACGAAAATAGTTTCGTAAAAATGGTTTATTTCAAGACTTGAATAAACAAGCAGTGATTAATTTTTCGTCGTTGTGTTATAATTATAAAGAACATTTTCGACGGTGATAATTTCATTTTTTAGAAGTTGTAAAAATCTGCATAATTTAACGAATTAATGTTTCTAACGGTAAATAACACGCGATAGATGATTTTGTTCGTTTTATTACTGCCATAAAAAAGTGAAATTTATAAATTATGACAAAGTGATAAAATACGTCAGTGACATGAGGTTAACTTTCAAACGGAAACGAAACGAAAATGAATGAAGCGAATATTACGAGTAGAGTTAATTTTACCGAATTACCAATTTACAAAAAAATTATTAATTCATATCATTAGCTTCACTGGAAGAGCGAATATCATCAATCTTCAAGATCATTTTCACCATCTGGGTCGCAAGAAGGATCTGCTGGGTCTTGCTCTTCAGCGACTCGATAACGTTTTGTACTTTCATGTCTAAAATAAAAACAGTAAATTTAAAAATCAATGCGATTATAATAGGCGCATTATAATTAGTTATTTTTAAATATTTATTATTTTAAATTACATTTTTATTTATTATTATATTATTATTATATTATAAATATTTATTTAAAGTTGAATTATAATTCAACTATTATTTATGGTTATAAATTAACTAATAATACTGTAAAGTAAAATTACCTGAAGTTCCTCGATTCATGCAATCAATACCCAGTGCAGGATTATTTTCCGAAATCTGTCGAGCTTTGATTTCTGCCAGAGAATTAACTGGTGACATTCCAGAGTTCTCAGCGAGAGCCATAGGAATTGCTTCCAGTGCTTCGGAAAATGCGCGGAATGCATACTGCTCTAAAGTACTAATTTTATCGGCTTCTGATGCGCAAGCCAAAGCACAAGAAATTTCAGCTGCACCTCCTCCGTAAACGATTCTCTCATCAGTCACCAAATTCCGAACAGCACATAAAGCGTCATGTAATGAACGCTTAGCTTCCTCGATTATCTTTAAAAAAAATAAGACAATTTTAATAAAAATGTAGAATTTCAATTCATTTTTATATTGCCAATTTTTTGTCTTATAACTAGAACGTGTCAAAATAAATTCACATCAAATAATTTTAATCGAACATACATTTCAAATGATTGTTTAAATTACTGTAAATGTAACTATTCAATTTAAAATTGATTAGTTCAAAAATAAGTTGAATAGTTCTAAAATAAGTTGAATAGTTTTAAAGTAAGTTGAATAGTTTTAAAGTAAGTTGAATAGTTCTAAAATAAGTTGAACAGTTTTAAAATAAGTTGAATAGTTCTAAAATAAGTTGAACAGTTTTAAAATAAGTTGAATAGTTCAATTTAAAATTGAATAGTTCAAAAATATGTAGCATTACCAAAGAGTTTAATCAAAAGATGATTTCAACAATAATTTAATAATGCGTTACTTTTGCAAGGTGTCTGACCAATAAAATGTATTAGAAACCACTATCGGAATTCTCCTTGCATATTTTTCAAGATTAAATTTGAAACATTTCAATTTAATAATCAAATTAATAGAATCAATTTAATATCAAAATTTTTTGTTTCAATATCAAAATTAATTGAATCAATTTAATATCAAAATTATTTGAATCAATTTAATATCAAAATTAATTGAATCAATTTAATATCAAAATTATTTGAATCAATAATAAAATTCAGTTACACATACCATTTTGTTTCCACCTCGAATGAAAATTGTAACAGCACGGGAATTTTTGCAATCTTCGATAACCAGCATCTTATCTTTAGTAGTACCAAAAGACAATTGTCTAACAACTCCCGCAAATCCAAGTTTCTCCGGTGTCAATTCCTCAAATCGTGGAACGATTCTACCGCCAGTAGCAATGGCGATCAACTGTATTACAATTACATTTCATCTTTTAGAACCTAAATTACTAATCCGACTTGTAACAAACTTTGTGGTTTTTATTACAGGAATATTATAATTAATATATGTACTACTAATATATTATAATTAGTATACTACGAATATACTAAAATTAGTATACTATAATTAGTATACTACGAATATATTATAATAAATTAGCAATATATTACTAATTTGAAGCCCTCAGATCTCATAATCATTAATCATTGGAGCCACCGCAAGGAATCGGAATTAAAAATATTTGATTATCAAGAATTTTCACCTTTAGAAGACAATAACGAAATGAACTCCGTTTTAGTAAAAATTCTGATTAAAAAGCATTTAATAATTCTAGACGCCTTGCCCTCCTCTATTGCGCTTTGTCATCATTGGGCAAAACAATTACGAATGAAATAAGAAATAAAACATATAAAATCACCTCTATTTCCGGTCCGCCAACCCATCTGACAGCGGGCAATTTCTTTTGAAGAAGAAGATGATTTGCTTCATCATCAAAGCCCCACTGACAAATTGCAAGAGTTGCTCCAGCATCCTTAACTTTATTTACTATCTCATCAAACTTTTCTTTCTCGTAATCACGCAAAGCCCTGTAATCTTCCACAGAGGTAACGTCGAGCTTATGCTTTGTTTTTGGCTTCGGTGGTTCAAACGGACAAGTCAAAATTGCCAGCTTCACGTTCTCTAGTTTCTAAAATTGGAATTATTTTTTCATCTTCGAACATCTTTTAATTCAATCTTCTATAATATTTTACTTTATAAAACTTTATTTCATTCACTTTATACATTTCGTGTAAAACTATTGTCCTACAATACCAATTCTGCATTTCAAGTGAAATAGTTAAATAAATAGATAAATAGTTAAACAAATAGATAAATATTTATTTTATTGAAATTGAAGTTCCCAGGGCTAATAGGTCTTCAATGGAACAAAGTTTACATAGGCAGTTAGTTAAACATTTAGTTAAACATTTAGTTAAACATATAGTTAAACAAATAATTAAACAAATAATTAAATAATTAAACAAATAGTTAAACAAATAGTTAAACAAATAGTTAAACAAATAGTTAAACAAATAGTAAAACAAGTAGTTAAACAAATAGTTAAATAAAAGTTTGATAAAATAAAAGCGAAATTTTTAAACTCGACAAAGCCCTCAGATCTCATAATCATTGATCACAGGAGCCACTGCGAAAATCATAACATCGACGCGTTTGCTTAAAAAAGTATTTGAGAAGTTAAAAAAACTTACAAAAATTCTTTAAAAAGTAAAGTAGTCAATCTCTGACTC
Organism: Ganaspis sp. Gsp50; assembly: GCA_011057455.1. Lineage (NCBI taxonomy): Eukaryota > Metazoa > Arthropoda > Insecta > Hymenoptera > Figitidae > Ganaspis > Ganaspis sp. Gsp50. The sequence goes on from WNHD01000380.1 coordinate 13,325, forward strand.
TCACCCTCCTCTATTGCGCTTTGTCATCATTGGGCAAGAAAAGTTTATAAACTTGAAGCTATTGGATAAAATAATCTTGTAATGTTTTGAACATTAAAATAATTAAAATTGATAATTGTGTTCTTTATTAAAATAATCATTTGTTCATTAATACCTTCGGCATTTGAGGATGACTGAAATCTTTATCAATGACGACTCCGTGAACCAGCACGGTGTCCTCCAATCGGCCACCAACTTTGCCCTCGACTTTGATAAGTTCAAAGTTCACGTCCCGCTTTTCCAAATCAGCCACAGCAATTACTGCATTTACAGCAATTTGTGCCATTTCTCTATGGCACTTGTTTATGCTGATAATAAAAATGTATTTATTATTTATTTATATTTATTTAGTACATTTATTATTTTTTTATTATACTTATTTATTATATTTATTATTTATTTATTTTAAATATTTAATCTCCGAGACCATTTTTAGGTATTTTTACTTACATTTTAGATCCAAGAGTGGTCATAGCGGTTTTGATTAAAGGCTCCAAATCGTTGGGATTAACGGGAAAAATTTCTGAAATACTGATGAGATGTTTGGTAGCACATCGGGCAGCCAATTCGAAGCCGTCTGCTATTCTAATTGGATGTATACCCTTGTCCAATAATTTTTGGGCTTGTTCCATAAGTGCACCAGCTAATACTACAACTCCCGTGGTTCCATCGCCAATCTCGTCATCTTGAGATTGAGACAATTGAACCATAAGTTTGGCTATTTCGTGATCAACATCCATGTTTTTTAAAATTGTTGCGCCATCGTTTGTTACAGTAACATCGCCATCGGGGCTGACCATTAATTTATCCAACCCTTTTGGTCCCAACGAAGTCTTGAGAGTAGTTGCAATACTGCTAGCAGCGAGAATGTGTGACTGCAAAAACATTTCTTCGATTCAGAATTTGTTTTTTTAAACTTAAAATTGTAATTCTAAGTTACAATTCTTTTTTATAAATTATGAGCAATGTAGCATTGTTACTAACATTCAAATAATAGAAAATATTGGTTTGAATAAATTAATGCAACAATGCTTTAATTTTGCAAAGTGTCTGACCAGATAGACAAATTAAAATTGCACCACTGGAATTCTCTTTGCTTACAATTTCATTTTAATAATGTATAATTCCGATATAATTTTAATAATGGAAAATTAGATGATTCCAGACTTAAGTCTGGAATATTGATTTTTTATAATTGTACATATTGATTTTTTATAATTGTAAAAAAATAATTTTAGCACAAATCTATAAAAAAAACGAAAGCCTAAAAAATGTATGAAAAAATTAACGCTTTGAAAAATTAAATATTGACTTTAAATGTTTTTAAATATTTGTTATATTTTATAACCATTTATTTATCATTTAAAAGTCAATTACTTAATAACAATGTCTTCAGAAGTTATTTTAATATACGGCCAAATAAATCTGTTATACATCTGCCCACTACACACGTTACACTTCCTTTTATGGTCAGAAAGTAAAAATCATGATGCCACAGAGAAAAAATTTAAACAAAATGCTGAAAATTTGTTTTTCGACAGACTTTTCATTTTTTAAATTACTTGATTATTTTTCAAGATAATTTCTTGATCAGATATTAAAAAACGACAAAGAAAAATTAAATGAGCATCAGAATTTTCTTTTTATGCTAAGGGGTATCGCCATTAATCACGTGGCAAAGCTAACTTTATTTAATACTTCGAAATGACATGAAAAGTAAATAAAACATCACAATAAAGAAGTGGTGTTAGAAATAACTTACAAAAAATGTCCGAGTACATATTCATAATGAAAAAAGCGAATATTTAATAGAAATAAAATAATGTAACTTACCTTGATTGCATCGTTGCCGGTCAACCGTCTTTGTTGTCCCTGGTCTCTTAAAATTATAAACGGTTTCCCGTACTCATCAAATGCAATAGTTCCCGGAAACGTGTTCATCTTGATGAATTCAGTACTTTAAAAAAGCACGAATAAAACTTTATTTTAATAAAACGTTTCACTCACGCGTTGCCCAGGTTCACTAGAAAACGTCCATTTTGTTTCTGGTCGACTTGTCGACTAATGCCCTGAAACTCATCAACAACATAGAGTAGAAACTGCATTGCAATGCTTGAAACAAAATTTTGGAGCATTGTATTCTTTATATGAATTAGTGCATTTTTTGTAGAAAAGAATTCATTTTATGCACAATTTTCAGTTTAATTAAAAATAATAAACAGTGTTAATATTATTTTATAATAAAATTAAAATAATTACGTCAACATATGGACAAGAAAAAAAGGACCAATCAGAAGCGAACACGCGCCATAATTGCTGCTACGTCACTAACATGTGACAATCTGTTTTGTTTTTATTCATAGCTGTAAAGAAATTTGGATTTGTAATTATATTTTTCATCTTTAATTTACATTATTTACATTAATAATAATTTTTAAGACTTTCGAGTATTAAAATTGAAGACATTAGATTAAGCGAATAGTGTGCAAATACAGTTACTATCTTCTCAAGGTAAACGAATTACTGACCTACTTGTAACTTATCATAAAACTTGCATGTATTTAAATAGTGTAAACACGTGGTCATTAACATTGATAACAGTTTTTCCTTAATGAAAAAATTCTATAAAAATTTTGCAATATTTTCGTGTGACTTGTGAATTCTGTTCTATACAAAATCTGTAAAGTATTTTGGTGGTTTTTAGGTTACAAATTGAGGTTAGAAAATTAGACTGTAATTTTGATTAACTTCGTATATATTTCATCATTCGCTTATAATAAAAAATCTTATAAGATTAATGTTCATCTTAAATCTTTAAATAATTTATTAAAAATGTTATTTTAAGTACATATTTAGCGCAAGCTGTTGAAATAATTTTAATTTGTTTTTTCGAATTTTGAAATACTATTTTGAATTTTGTTTAAATAACAATTTTCCTGCTGCAGAAAAGTTGCAGAACTTTACTAGCATGAAGTAATAGATTTACTAGTTTTTTATACTATTTAAATACTATTAGTTTTCTATACTGTTTAAATACTATTAGTTTTATATACTATTTAAATACTACTAGTTTTTTTATACTTTTAGAATAAGTTTTCTTACTAATTGAAAGCTAATTTTTTATTTGAACCATTTTTTACCTGACCGTATAAATTTTTTAGAAATCAATGTATTTAGTGTTGCCAGATTGAATCCTGAGGAATATCTTACCCTTAAAGCTTTCTTTAAATCAATAAAAAAATAATTTTATAAAATTTTTTCACGAAAATGTTAAAATACACGAATTTAATTATAAACATTAGCTTAAATTGATTTAACAAAAACCAGATTGATTAAAACTGAAATAATTGCTTTTAGGTTTTTGGTCGTCAAAGAGGATTCTTCATATCTGGCAACACTCTTTACACATGAACAGAAGTTTAATTTTTAAATTTCAACTCTGTACTCCAAAGATCTTTTGTCAATTTTACAAAACTATGATGGCTTCCTTGCTGGTTCCACCAGCTTCTGTTCGTGGTATGACTTGTTTGGACCGCGAGGCGTTTACAACAACAATAAAAGTTCCAGCTTTAAAATTTCAAGACGTAAATGTTTCGAAAATTATACCAATTGTTAAAAAATACTTTCTAAAAATGAAACATTTCAAATCAGTAGTTTCATCAGAAAATTTAACAACAATCTATCTCGATCCCAAGAAAGTGAAAGATTTTGAAGATTTTAGCGACACAGATAAAGAGATGATAAATATTCAAAAAGGACAGTTTTCCAATTTGGATTTAAAAGTAATATACGATAATTGGAAATTGGACGAAGTACTAAAAGCAATTTTGCCAGAAAATATCGAAATTCCGGCTTCTTACAGTCTAGTTGGACACATCGTTCACTTGAATCTTCGAGATTCTCAATTGCCATTTAAAAGCATAATTGGCGAAATATTTTTGGACAAAATACCAAATGCTAAAACAATTGTGAATAAAACGAACGTGATTGACACGACATTTAGATATTTTTCGATGGAAATTCTAGCGGGGGAAGAAAATACAATCGCCGAGGTAAAAGAAAATGGATGTCGATATCAATTTGACTTTGCCAAGGTTTATTGGAATCCTCGATTGGGAACAGAACATGAACGAATAGTTGGTTTTTTGAAACCAGGAGATGTTTTATACGATGTTTTTGCAGGTGTTGGGCCGTTTTCAGTTCCCGCGGCTCGAAAAAAAGTGAGAGTACTGGCCAATGATTTGAATCCAATTTCTTACAAGTGGCTTTTGAAAAATGCCGAGATTAATAAAGCAAAGGGCAATTTGTCCGCTTTCAATAAAGATGGTAGAGATTTTTTGAGAACTGATGTTAAAAATGATATTTTGAAACGGAGAGAGAAGAATGAAACTGGAATTGAACACATTGTTATGAATCTTCCTGCAATTGCGGTAGAATTTTTAGACGTGTTTAGTGATTGGTTGAATCAAAACGAAATTATGGAAATTTGCAAACAAATGCCCAAAGTTCACGTTTATTGTTTTGTAAAACTTGGGAAAGATGAAAATGCTTCTGATCTCGCTAAATTAGCGGTTGAAGAGAAACTTGACGCAATTTTGTGTCCTGAAACTCTCGTTGACATTCATCATGTGAGAAATGTTTCTCCCAACAAAGAAATGATGCGAGTTTCCTTTTTTTTAACACAAACTATATTAAAAGGCGGGGAGCCAGCAATGAAGAAAGCTAAATTAAATGTTGATAATGATGTGTTTGCTTCTTAGGAAACGATGGCTAAAAATAAAGGACCAAACAAGACGACGAAAAACGTTTTCAAGGTGGCAGGCTCTCGCACACTTCGCATTAAATCTAAAGCACAAAAGGTGTCACTTAATTTAAAAAAAGTAAGTTTGTAAATAATTGCGTTTAATTTCCTAGTCCTACAAACCGATTCAAACGTTTTCTTATCCTATTTGTTTTCATTTCTTTTTGGCACATTTATCAATTTCTATGTCATATTATTTCCTCATTTTTTATACTATTTTTCTTTATATATTTATATAATTGAATTTTGTAATTAAATGACGTGAAAGTAGTTAAATTTTTTTCTCTTATTTTGTGCAGCTGGACTTGAAATCGAAAAATCCGAACAAAGACAAAACCAACCTGATAAATCAACAGCTGGCGGAATTACGCAAAGAAGTCCATCAAGCAAAAAATGAGAAAAAATCTAAACTCCCGGAAAAACGGCAGGAAAAAAAAGTAGCAAACTCTCAACCGAAAAAGAAAGTTGAAAAAATGGAGACAGAATCGACCACTAGCTTAGTTAAAGAACTGAAAATTTAAATAATTAAAAATAAACAATTTTTGTTTACAAGTTATTAATAACTTTACTTCCTGTTGTACAAATGTAAGATAAGTTTTTATTGTATAATAAAGCGACTTTTTCTACAGTTTTTTAGAATTTTTTACTACAATTCTTTATATAGAGAATGAAATTTAAAGCGTTACGTAATTAAATCAATGAAATAAAAGAGGGAATTAATTCTACCTAATGACTTAATCTTGATTCAATATAATTTAATTTGGATAACAATTTAAATTTTTTTGTTGATTGAATTTTTTTGTTGATTGAATTTTTTTGTTGATTAAATTATTTGTGGATTTTTAAATTATTTTGAGTATATATTTAAATTTTTTGGTACCTGCTATAGTTTTAACTGACTATAGAGACTTACTTTAATAAATAAATAAATAAACTATCGTTTCTTTTGTTTGTAAAAAAAAGGTAATAAAATTTGCTTTTGGTATATTAAACTTGTTCTTTTGGTATTAAATTCTATTTTTTTAATATTAAACAAATTTTTTGTACGCAAAATTTGTTTTTTCGTTATCAACATTGTTTTTGTATGGTACAATTAATCTTTTTGTCAAAATTCATTGTGTTTCGATTAGGAATTTCGTCATGTATATATATTATTTAAATTATTGTTTTGCAATTTTCAAAAAGTTTATATTTTGAATTCAGAAAAATTTATACGAATATGGAGAAAACTGGAGCAGCGTTGATTGTCATAGGAGATGAAATTTTAAGAGGTCAAGTTGTTGACAAGAACACATCTTATTTGGCGTCAAAATTGTATTCCATAGGAATTAAACTTCAAAAAGTTGTCATCATTCCTGATTCGGTAAAAACTTTACAACTCTTTCGAACAGAAAAACATTGTTTTATCATTAAATTTTTACTATTTTACTTACTATTTACTATTTTACTTACTATTATTATTCTCCTTACTATTTTACTATTGTTACTCATAAATGCAAAATTTGCGATCGAATTCAATTTGAAATTAATATTTAAATAAATTATGACATTCTTTATACAGAAGAATTTTAAATGAATATAAAATATACAAGTGGAAAATTATTTTTATTTCATGAACATTTTGCTTCCTCACAGAGAATTATTTTTTTTGTTTTGCAAAAAAGCAACCTTGCAGTTTTTAAACAGAAACTATTATTGGAAAATGATATTAAGATATTATGATATTAATAATATTAATTAGTAAGAAATTACATTTTAAATTTCAAAAATTATTTAAAAAGTTATTTTTGGGATGAATTTAAGTACTCTGTCAGAAATACAATTAATTACAAATACTTTCTTTTCCACACCAACAGGTTTTGGACATAGCAAAAGAAATAGCAGAAATTTGCAACACTTATTCTATAATTTTTACTTCCGGTGGAGTAGGACCGACTCATGATGATCTTACTTATGAAGGGGTCGCCAAATGTTTCAAATTAAAATTAGAAGAAAACAAAGAATTACTCAATATTTACACAAAAATGATACCAAACGAACCAGAGGTTCAACGACTTTCTGTGGTACCTTCTCCTTGTGAAGTGATTCACATTCAATCACCTTTAGGTATTTTTTCTGTATTTTATTTTTCTTTTTTAATATGTCCAATGTGATTGAAATAAGAAATGAAATTAATAATAATGCTTTTAAAATTCCCACGTACAACAAAATAAGAATAAAATCCCTATTTAAGAATAAAACCCTTGATTAAGAATAAAATCCTTATTTAAGAATAAAATTACACTAACATCAATAAGATGAAAAGAAATATGTGTGAATTTCAATTTGCAGTCAAATTTGCTGTGATAAAAGTGGAAAATGTCTACGTTCTTCCCGGTTCCCCAGGTCATTTTCAACCTGCAATTGATCTAATTGTTTCCCGCCTGAAAGGAGGAGTTCCTTTATACATAGATGAACTTGATGTTGATGTAAGAGAATTTAAATTAGTTAATCAATTGGATAAGTTTTCTGAAAGTTGGAAAGGCCGTGTTAGTATAGGAAGCTACCCAAACTACTCAGAAAAGGGGTCGAAATGTTCAACGAAAATCACTTTCGAGGGGAAGAAAGAGGATGTCTTGAAAGCCAAAGAGCAATTCCAAAATTCATTAATGCCAATTAATTGCGTTAACGATAGTAAATTCAGTCTTTCGACAGCCGAAAATATCATGGCAAAAGTTCAAAATCAACCTCACTTACATCGAAGTTGGAAAATATTAGAGGAATGTTACGACAGGTAATTTATTTCATTAAATAAATTCATACATAATACGTATATGAATTAGAAATTAAATAAATTTGTATTTGTAACAAATAAAAATCCATTTAGAGTCTCTAATAAAAAAAAGCTGAAAGTTGTTCAAGAAGAAAAGATTTAAATTAGCGAAAAGCGTGAAGTTTTTGACTTTTCATTCCAGATTCCGTTTTGATGAGGTTTTTCTTTCTTTCAATGGTGGAAAGGATTGTACTACAGTATTACATTTAACAGCCGCTTTTCTTGCCATCAAAGGATCTGAATCTTTATTGAGTTTGTACATAACGGGCGATTCATTCCCCGAGGTAAATAAACTTTATTTCTTTTCAAATAAACCATACAAACAATTATCTTATTCTGCAATAGTTCGGAAAATTTTATTTCTGTCTCAAGTGCATGAATAAAACAATTTTAATAAAAAAAAAAAGTTTAGATTCAATAAGCAGTTTAAAAAATTATAGAAATAGAAAAAGGGCAATTTTTGTAGCCCGTTTAAAAAATGTGACCGTCCACGACAAAAAAGTAGCTTAGCTACTGTTGAGCTAAGACCCCTTTTATCGTGGACGATCACGAATGAAAATAAATGAAAAGAAAAATAAATAAATGAAAAGAAAATTAAAAAGAATTCAAAATGAAATTGAAATTGAAACTTTACTACCCGTCAGGTTGATGAATTTGTGGAGAAAGCTGTCAATTATTATGGATTGCGAGTGACTCGAAAGAATGTACCGATAAGAGAAGCTTTGACAAATTTTACCAAGGAGAATCCAAAATTACGAGCGTGTTTGATGGGTGCACGTAAAGGCGATCCAAATACCGAGAAACTCGAAGCATTCAGTCCTACTGATCCTGGCTGGCCTAATCTCATGAGAGTTAATCCTATTCTTGACTGGACCTACAATCAAATTTGGAAATTCTTGCTTGATTTTCAAGTACCGTATTGTTCGCTTTACGATCAAGGTTACAGCAGTATAGGAGCTGCGTCTGTAACTCTCAAAAATCCTCTTTTACAAGATCCTAACAATCCGTCCATTTATTTACCTGCTCATACTCTAGCAGATGAAACGACTGAACGTCAAGGTCGAGAGTAAAAAAGCTTTAGTCTAATTAAATGATATATTTTTGTATATAAAACATTTTACATATTTTACTAAATTTTAAGTTAGATACATTGATCCAACTTTTTAAATTTGATAAATTTGACAATTTTTTGCTAAATTTTATACTTTTTGCTAAATTTTATATTGTTTCTAAATTTTATCATTTTAGTCAGATTGTATTTGCTCTTTTTTTTGTTTTTGACAAATTGTATTTATTTTTTGTTTGTTCTTTTTGTTTTTGATTTTGAGTTTTTGTTTATTCTTTTTGTTTTTGATTTTGATTTTTTGTTTTTTATTTTTGTTTTTGATTTTTTGTTCTTGATTGTTTGTTTTGGCTACTTAATTGTGGATTTAACTAATTGTAAATATTTACTGAATTATGGATTTACTGGATTTTAAATACAGTCCAAGCTATGAATAGTTTCGCTGAAAACGCTACGAATAGTTCCGATTTCTTTTGTTTTCACTCGAGCTTTGTTTTCTTGTATAAATCTGCGAAACTATTCATAACTTGGACTGTATTTTGAAAAAAAGCTGTAATGAAGGCATTAGTTACGTCTTAACAACTGATTATAGGAACTGTTTCTATAAGAAATTTATGTTTTTAGAAAATTCGGACTGTTTTTTAAAATGCACGTTTTTAGAAAATTAGAACTATCTCTACGAAATGGACATTTATTTGTTAAAAGAATCGAGAGCGCTACGTAGAAAAATATTTTTTAAGGAATTGTAACAGTTTTTAAAACATACACAATATTTTTATACAAAATGAGAATGTTTTTAAGAATTGCAGAATGTAAATTCATAATGTACTTAAACAATTCGTAATGTGGATGCAAAATTGAGAATGTAAAAAACGAAGAACACATTTGAAACTCGATTCGAAAAATTAAGAGCATATTTGAAAAATGAAGAAAGTATTTGAAAAATGAAGAACATATTTGAAAATCAAAGAACGTATTTAAACAAAGAATGTAAGGATTTCAAAAAGTATTCAAACAACTGATAATGTATTTAAAAATTCGTGAATATAGTCACTGAAAATTTTATTTCAAAGTCTTTTTCATTGCTGGATTTTATATAATGAAGGTTAAATAATTGCATTAATTCCGTTTGCTGATTGCTTTCTGGAAGGGTGGATAATCTGCTTTTCAGGTTTAAAGTCTCAATTGAGGAATCTACATTAGGCAACAAGTTTGGATTATGAGTAGGGGATGTTGAAAAGATTTTTCGGAAATATGAGTAAACTAAAAGGCGGAGGAAGAGTTTGACATTCACCGATTTTTCGCTGACTGTGGCAGATAAGAGATAATCCGCGACTTAGCTGGTGAAGCCCCTAAATAACTGAATTAAGGTCTCAAGTACACAAAGCTTTAAGCGTGGATTGGAGTATGGATTTGCGGTGGCTGGTCCAAGTGTATAAAAAGAAGTGATCGGGTTCAGAGCGATCAAGGTGATGGGGCTGGCGAATGGAGCAACAGTTATGTACAACACTAGTGTTCACTGGGAAGCGAGACTCCCGGCAGGGGCACCACGTCTGCTAGGATGGAACGTCCCACCAGAAGAATTGGTTCATATACCAGAACATTGGCTGGTGTATCCTGAGCCAAACCCCTCCCTTCACTACCTTCTAGCACTCTTGTACGTACTCTTTACCTTCATCGCTCTTCTGGGAAATGGTCTCGTTATTTGGATCTTCTGCTCGTAAGTTTCCTCTTCTGCTTACCAATTATTCATTTTTTTTCATCAAAATCGATTTTCGCAAGAAATTTAACTGTAGAATTTACACTTGAATGTTCTTTTTATCAAGTTTCCGAATTCTAGTTCAGTTCATTCAAATTCTAGTTCAGTTTATCAAAATTCTAGTTCAGTTTATCAAAATTCTAGTTCAGTTTATCAAAATTCTAGTTCAATTTATCAAAATTCTAGTTCAGTTTATCCAAATTCAGTTCTTTTCATTTAATCGAGACTTTAAATGACTCTGTATTCAGTGAAGCTAGAATTGATAGAAAATGTTGATCTCGAATTTGATGGATGAAAACTTGAATTCATCAACATTTTGATGAGTAAAAATTTTAATTCATCGAAATTTTGATTAGTAAAGAATTAAGTTTATGCAAATTTGAATGAGTCGAAACTTTAATTATCAAAATTTGGTTGAGTAAAACTTTAGTTTATGCAAATTTTTATGAGTTGAAACTGTAATTCATCAGAATTTTGACGAGTAAATATTTTAGTTCATCGAAATTTCGATGAGTAAAAACTTTAGTTCACGCAAATTTTAATGAGTCGAAACTTTAATTATCAAAATTTTAACGAGTAAAAATGTTAATCCATTCAAATATTGATAAGTAAAACTTTAATTTATGCAAATTTTAATGAGTTGAAACTATTCCAAATTATTATATTATTATTATTTATATATTATTTATATTATTATTATAAATTATTATATTATTCCAAATTTTGATGAGGAAAAAATTTGATTCAATTATTTTATTGATTCGAATTTCGATTTTGATTAGTTTACGGTGCAATTTTTCAAATCATCCCCGATTGTCATTAATTCTGACTCTCCTTGACCCTAATTTTTATCATTTCTAACTCCAATTGACTTCAATTCGAATCGATCCAAACTATTGAAACTAAAATTAATCCTAATTCCAAACGATTCTATTAATTTGTAGGACAAACTGATTTTAGGACGAATTGATTTTAGAACGAACTGATTTTAAGACGAATTGATTCTAGGACGAAGAGATTTTAGGACGAACTAATTCTAGGACAAATTGATTTTAGGACGAACTGATTTTAAGACGAATTGATTTTAGGACGAATTGATTCTAGGACAAATTGATTCCAGGACGAATTCATTTTAGAACGAATTGATTTTAGGACGAATTGATTTTAGGACGAATTGATTTTAGGATGAAGAGATTTTAGGACGAATTGATTCCAGGATGAATTGATTTTAGAAAGAATTCATTTTAGGACGAATTGATTCTAGGACGAATTGATTTTAGAACGAACTGATTTTAGGACGAATTGATTCTATGACGAAGAGATTTTTGGACGAATTGATTCTAGGACAAATTGATTCCAGGACGAATTGATTTTAGAACGAATTCATTTTAGGACGAATTCATTTTAGGACAAATTGATTTTAAGATAAATTGATTCCAGGACGAATTGATTTTAGAACGAATTCATTTTAGGACGAATTCATTTTAGGACAAATTGATTTTAAGACAAATTGATTCCAGGACGAATTGATTTTAGGACGAACTGATTCTATGACAAATTGATTCCAGGACGAATTGATTCTATGACGAAAAGATTTCAGAACGAACTGATTTCAGGAAGAACTGATTCTAGGACGAAAATTATAATTTCTATCGATCAAGATTTTAATCGATTCAAATTTCAATGAAACAAAATTTCTACGAATTCAACTTAAAATTCTAGTGATTGATTAATTGATGCCAATTTTAATCAATTTTGGTTTCAATTAATCTAAATTTCTGTTTATTTTTTGTTGCACTCGGCAATGAAGTTTGAAGTTAAATTGAGGAAAACTGAATTTTTGTTGACATCAACTTTTTGGGTTGGCATTGTTTTAATTGGTTTCTTTTTATTTTTTAGGGCCAAGTCGCTGAGGACACCTTCCAATATGTTTGTGGTGAATTTGGCGATCTGTGATTTTATGATGATGCTCAAGACTCCAATTTTCATTTACAACTCCATTAACACCGGTTTCGCGCTCGGAAATCTCGGATGCCAAATTTTTGGATTTATGGGCACTTTATCTGGAATCGGCGCAGGCACGACAAACGCAGCAATTGCGTACGATAGATACAGGTAATCAATTTTCACCTTATTTCTCTCAATTCCAAAAACTATTTTTTCAGAAAATTAGCTTTTTTTTGTCGAAAAAATAGTTTTTTGCACTTTTTAGGAGCCGGTTTTTTAATTTTTTTTTGCAAAAAACAGTGTTTTTACATTCTTTCTTTTTTTTTAATTTTTCTGATTTTTTTCTCCTGTTTTTCTTTCTTTTGTATACTTTTGAACTTTTCTGATTATCTTCTATTTTTGAGAGGAAATATTAAAAAATTGAAAGCGCTGGTAGTACTTAAAAGTTCTCAATTAAAATCTGGGTCTAATATTAATGAATTTTTTCAGTACGATAGCAAGACCGTTGGATGGGAAATTAACTCGAGGTCAAGTGATGTTATTCATTGTTCTGATATGGTCGTATACGATTCCTTGGGGCTTAATGCCAGTGATGGGAGTCTGGGGAAAATTCGCTCCAGAAGGATTCCTGACGAGTTGCACTTTCGATTACATTACGGACACGCCTGAAATTAGAACCTTTACCGGAACTATTTTTACTTTCTCATACGTTATACCTATGAGTCTAATTATATTTTACTATAGTCGAATGGTGGGACATGTAATGGACCACGAAAAAGCGCTCCGAGAGCAAGCAAAAAAGATGAATGTTGAAAGCTTGAGAAGCAACACTCCTTCTAATACTCAATCTGCCGAAATCCGAATCGCGAAGGTAATTTCAATGATTCTAAAGGAGTTTCAATCTGAAATTGTTGGAAGTATTTTTCTCTAGAGAATTCGAAGAGCGATTTTTTTTAAATTGCAGAATAATTGAAACATTAGTTTGTAATTGTAATTTTAAAGTAAATGGTTTATTTTTATTTTAAAATGGTTTCACTATTTTAGAATTTAAATTTAGGAAAGGAAATTTAGAACTTAAATTAGAAATGGAAATTTAGAATTTAAAATAAAAATGGAAATTTAGAATTCGAATTAGAAATTAAATAATTAAAAGAAAAAATTGCCCTTTCAGGCTGCGTTGACGATTTGTTTTTTGTTCGTTGCTGCTTGGACGCCTTATGGTGTGATGGCAATGATTGGAGCTTTCGGAAATAAAGCTTTATTAACTCCTGGAGTTACAATGATTCCAGCTTGTTGTTGCAAAGCTGTTGCTTGCTTAGATCCCTACGTTTATGCCATCAGTCATCCTCGATACAGGTATCTAAAATAAATTTTTTCATAAATTGATTCTTTCAAAAGAGAATAAAATAGTAACAGTATTCATGACACAGAAATACCTATAAAATATTGTAAATGAATTTAAACATTTTTTTCAACTTTAAATAAATTTTTGTTTTGACAATATCGGTTTACCCAAACGACCTGAATTAAAGCAACAGGAAAAAACAGAAAACAAAGTACTTTTATCTGACTAGATTTTGAAACAGTTGTAAAAACATTTTTCAGTTAAAAAAATGGTTTGGCTTCTTGTTAGTTCAATTTTGGTCGTAACTCCTGTACGATAAGAACAATAACAACAATGATGATAATAATGATAATAATAATAATAATAATAATAGTAACAATAATAATAATAATAATAATAATAGTAACAATAATAATAATAATAATAACAGTAATAATAATAATAATAATAACTTAAATTGGAGTTTAATTTAATTTATAGAAGGGTGAAGAAATTTCAAGATAAATTCAAATAATGGCAATAATAATAATATAAATTTTGATTGTCAGTTGTGTAAGATATCAATTTTATTGTAAATTCAAGAATAATAAAATAAAAATAATTTACAGACTGGAGTTGCAAAAGAGACTGCCTTGGCTTGAAATTCAAGAAAAACCAATCTCAGATGCGACCAGTGCTACAACAGAGGCTGTAAATCCTTCTAACACTTAAATTAAATAAATTAAATTACTGGTAACTGAACTGTTATACTGTTACATTGATAACTGCAAAAAATATTTCGTTAATTGTAAAGAAAGAATATTATTGATAAGAAACATTATTTTTTTAAAAAATAATAATTTAAAAGACAAAACATATTACATACATGTTGAAGAGCTTGCAATTTGATTGCTTATAAAATTATATTTTCTCTTGTTTATCATGTAAGTAATTATGTTAAATATGTAATTTTCTTATTTTATTTTGTAATAAAAGTCTTCTCTGATGTTTTAAATAAATAATTCGCTAAATATATATGTAAGAACTTTCAGAGTTTTTTGTAACGATTCGAATCTTCGGAACAAAAATTATTCAAATATAATTTCATTCTTTAATAATTATTTTCAAATTAATAAATAATTGATACTTTAAAGAAATGATTAGACTTTTAGGGTTTAAAAATTGGATTGTTCAATTAATCAATCAATTATTTATTTAATTTAATATATCAATTTAATTAATCAATTAATTGAACATCATTTAATTGAAAATCAATTAATTGAAAATCATTTAATTGAAAAGCATTTAATTGAAAATCATTTAATTGAAAATCATTTAAATTCAAATTAAATAGAAATAGTAAAATCGAATCAAAATCTAATTCTAAAGGATCATAAATAGATAACTAAAATTTAACAAGTAGACTAATTTGATTTATAATCAAAACGAATTTAAGGGCAGTTATGTAATAATTATATAAGGGTCGTACAATTGCAAATACTTTTATATAAAAGAAGAATTAAATAACCCGATTCTCTGTGAAGAATCCAATTTAAAAAAAGGTAGAAATCGAATTCTGTCAAATAGAGAATTACGTTGGTTATTTTTTAAATAAAAAATAAATGAATTTGGGCACTACTACCTAAAATCTTTACGCTCCTGTGTTTAAAAGACTACATTCCTTGTGAGATTTTTAAATCCCTTGATAGTCTTTATTATCATTTTACAATCATCTCTTCGCTAAAAAAATTAAAGTCGCGTCAAGTCAAATTTAAACATTTTTTCACTTGATTTCACGTCTTATATTTAAAGTAGCATTCTACAATTTGACTTTTTGCTAAGTGAATTGAATTTCATCGGATTTTAATCCTGATTTATTTCATTGTTTAATTTTTTTAATTTCACTTAATTTGTTTATTCCAAAATATACTAATTTGAGCATTTTAAAACTCGAAATTGTACTCTTAATTTTAAAGAAATATAAAACGCGACATCTTTTATTAGAAGAAGCTGTAAAGAAGTGTGTATATTATTGTGCAATTGTTTAAACAATCTTAGTTAACAAATAGTTGTTTTATTGTTTTTTTAGAAAAAATTAATTTTTCGCATATGATCAAATTAATACTGGCTGTCAGATTTTTATGATCATCCCCAAATTCAACATATTTTGAGTTCAGAAAAGCAATTCTTCTGTGAGATTTTTCTTCAGAAGAATATTATTCGATGAATTTTACAGTTAAAATTGATTTCAAAAAGTTAATTTTAAGAAGTTAATTTTTTTTTAATTTAAACAAATTTTTAAAAGATATTTCTGTTAATTTTTGCAATGAATTAATCCTGGGTTCTAGAGGCGATTATTGCGTTCCTGCAAGTGGAAAGTCCAAGTTTATTTGTGAGAGTAAAGGCTTTATGCGCGTATATTTGAACCACATTTGAACGGTCTCTTCAGTTTGCGACTCGAGTCGAGTTTACTTAGAACAGTTAACAAACTCGATGCCCTCTGTTTCTTATTTTATTAAGTTGCAACGTGCCAGACAATTCAGCACAAATTGTAATAAAATTACAATTTATCAAGTTTCGTCATTAAAAAAAAAATGGAAACTCATCTTGATAAAGATTATAGTGCTGGAAATATTGCAGAATTTTAGAAATATATCTAATCTGCAATTTATCTATCTGTAGTTACAATTGACGTACAACTATTCACATGAAAGGAGCAACAGTTTCAGCATTGACAACAAACTGTGAATAAATATTCGTCAATTTTTAAAATTACAAAAAGTTGTTTAAAGTTCCGTTCCTTCAAAAGCAAAGGTAAAACTTGTTTTCAAGTTTTGGACTTTTTGTTAATAAATTTCAAAGGCGTGGTAATTCTTGACGTTTCTTGCAAACTTTCACTTAAAATTAATATTGATATAATTACAACATTTATAAGTAACTTTTTGTTTTAATAAAATTTGAGAATTAAGCATCTTTCAAACTTGATAAGCTTTTATTGATATTAACTAAAAATTAAGCACTTTTTAAACTTTAACTTTTAAAATGAATTCTATTGAGTTTTGAACTTCTTTCGAAGAAATATTTACATTGCATAAATATTCGAACTTGTTGATAGTTTATAATTTTAAAGTCGTAAAATTGAAAAAGGATTGAAAAAATTAAAATTAAGTATAAAATATTCGATATAATAATTTGCAATTTCAATTCTGAGGAAGCAAAATAATTTATTCTTTTTATGTATTTCGAGCAATAAAGTGTAAAGAGTGCAAAAAATTTTATATTCACTGTAATTAACTATAAAATGAAGGAGTAAACGTGAAAGCTGGAAATTAATGAATTTCTTTCTTTGTTTTGTATTTTGAAAGAGAATGTTAATAAGTCTCTTTAATTGTGAATAAAAAGTTGATTGATCGATGAATGAGTGTCATTATCGCTGAATAATGATAGACTTGGTGGATTTACACTTAATTAAAAATTCTTTATTGTCTTTTGTCAATGAATAATTAAAAAATAATAATAATTATAATAATAATTGCAAAGAAAAATACAATAATAAAGTAAAATAAGTAACAAAGAAGTAAAAGAAATTAATAATAAATAGCAATGCATTTATATTTTTTCAACAAATCTTTAGATTGAAATTTTGTATTCGTACATTCATTTAATTTATTTTAATATTGTTAACAAATGAATAAACGCAATTGCAACAAAAATAGAAAGAAAGAAATCTGTTCTAATTTTAAATACCTGTGGCGCCTGACAGCTGATTTGCTGATTTACACCTTTGCTTTGCTGCACTGATCAAAATTAAGACTTTTAATTTTTGGAAACTTTTAAAATTATTTATGTTTTTTTTATTAACTTTTGTGTTATTCATAGTTTCTATTATATTTGTATTACTAAAATTTACTATTGTTTATATTTTTGTTACTTTTACTATTGTTTTACTATTGTTTATATTTTTTTACTATTGATTATATTTTTGTTAATTTTTTTTTACTATTGTTTATATTTTTGTTAATTTTATTTACTATTGTTTATATTTTTTTTATACTATTGTTTATATTTTTGTTAATTTTATTTACTATTGTTTATATTTTTATTACTTTTATTTACAGTTTTTTAAATTTATATTATTTTTATTTACATACCTATCTCTGTAAAAAATTTATATTTTTAATTAATCTACTGTATATATAGAAAATTGTTCAAATTGTTTATTGAATTGATTCTTTTTTCATTTTTTAGTCTCACAAAATGAAGAAATCATCTAAATGATATATATCTTCACTTAACATTCAGTATTATATGTATTCTATATGTATTACATATTAAAATTTAAAACCAATTATTGTATCAATAAACAATGGTTGACTAACTCTATGCCAAATATATTTTGGTGAGTGACATTATTTCATTTTATACATACAATTTGTGAATTCTAATAATTCACCATTTTTTAAATAAGAATTACTTATATTTACTTATAACATAATTAATAAAATAATTTATTTACCTACTGTTATTTTCATTATTTATATTATTTGTTTACTTTATTAATCAAAATATTAGCACATTGAAAAGAAAATTATACTCTAAATATTGTTTATTTATTATTTAATTTACATTTGCGTGCGCTTTAAAAACTCGTTTTAGCGCAACTTTTGCAAAAGAGGAAAAAAAGGAAAATTCTATTTTCTTAAATATTCATAAAATTTTACTTTTTTAAATATTTATAAAACTTTATTTTTTTATAAATTTATAGAATTTATAATTATAAAATGAAAAAAATAAATAAAGAGTCACTATTTTTTATTTTCAGGACCATCGTCTAATTAATAAGAACAATTAGAAAATACACTTTTAGTTCATTCAATTAACATGGATTGGTACAAAAAATTGTATCGAAGAAAGTAAGTATCATTTTTTAGAATAGTATCAGCAAATAAATTATTTACTCCATCAATATTTAAAAACAATTAGTTCAAATTTCAACTAGTGAATAAATAATTTCTCTGCATACAAATATTTTTATATTGCAACGGAATGAATTGATAGGAAAATAAATTTTTAATAATTGACATAACTTATTCATTTATATAATTTTATAATTAATTTTAAGTGATTAATTTTGTACATATGTCTATCTCTTAAACACAAACTTCTAACATTCAGCATTTTAAATCTTGTTTTAAATACGATTTCGAATTTTTTTGCACATGAAATAATTTTTCGAAAATAATTTTTGCATTTGAATATTTGCGCAAAGATAAAGTGTAAGATTGCTGACTCATTTATAAAGTCATGTATCATTGTTTTTCCTCGTTAATAATGAATACATCAAACTGTTATGCAAAATACTACATCTTTCAAATTACAGAGCACATTCATTTCGTGGTGACAATCTTGAAAATTTCGACCAAAGAAGAGCAAGATGGAGAAGCATTTATGTTATTTATTTCACCATGTTTCTAATGTCATTAGGATTCAGTATAGTTCTTACTGGAATATATGATTATTTGCAGAGGAAGGTAATTTCGTTACAAAAATAATAATTATAACACTGCAAATAAATACACTCTTATTTGCACAATAAGCACCAATTTTTTTTAATTTACGCGCAAAAAAAATTATCATTTATTAATATAAAATTGAAAAAAATAAGCCAACTTATTTATTTATTTATTTAGGAAATACCAAAAAAGTTATAGAAGTTGAAACTTATGTTGAGGCCTGCGCGAAAATTTTTCTATCAAATACTACGAAAACAAATTGTTATTATAAAAGTTGTTGTTATATTACAAAAGTTGTTTTTATTTCAAAAGATGTTGTTACAAAAGTTGTTATATTACAGAACTTTTATTACAATAGTTGTTGTTACAAAAGTTGTTTTTATTTCAAAAGTTGTTGTTATATTATACAAAAGTTTTTATTACAAAAGTTGTTATTGTTGTTACAAAAGTTGTTTTTATTACAAAAGTTACTATTTGTTGTTATATTATACAAAAGTTTTTATTACAAAAGTTGTTATTGTTGTTACAAAAGTTGTTTTTATTACAAAAGTTACTATATTACAAAAGTTTTTATTGCAAAAGTTGTTATTACAAAAGTTGTTATTACAAGAGATGTTGTTACAAAAGTTGTTGTTGCTACAAAAGTTCTTTTTATTTCAAAAGTTATTGTTACAAAAGTTGTTGTTATATTACAAAAGTTCTTATTACAAAAATTGCTGTTGTTACAAAAGTTGTTGTTACAAAAGTTGTTGTTATATTACAAAACTTTTATTACAAAAGTTGTTGTTACAAAAGTTGTTGTTACAAGAGATGTTGTTACAAAAGTTGTAGTTGCTACAAAAGTTGTTATTAATATAACAAGATTTAGAAACGAACTAGCACCTAAGGGGCTATTTTTAAAAATTCTCGAATTAGCACCTTTTTTTGCGCAAACGCAAGAAGCGAATTCAAAACATGTATATTTTTTATGTCACACGGTGTAACCACACTCATTGCAAATTTACAAAACCAATTTCTTTTTACTTCCTTAACAAAGCTTCATTTTTTCTGAAGAAGTAAAATCACAAGAAATTTTCGATTTTCCTAAAGTAACATAGAAACATTTCGCAAAATCTATTTTTACAAGATATGTAAATTGAAAAAAAATTATTAATTGATGTTTTTATTCAGTTAGATTCGCCAGGAGTGGAGTTTATGTCATATGCTGTGGCGGCAAATCCTTTGGGACAGATGATATTTTCCCCATTGGTTGGATGGTGGAGTAACAAATTAGGATCTTCAAGATCACCTATGTTAATAACATTAGCTATTTTCACATTCGCGTCTGGACTCTACAGTATTCTGGAGATTCTTCCAAAAGACATAAGAAAAATGTCCATGCTCATAGCACGTTTTTTGGTTGGCGTAAGTTCTGGTAATTATACATTTTTTTAGAACAAAAATTCTCCTTTTTGCTTTGATTGCTTTTTTCTCGAATTTAATATCTACTTTGTTTTTAAAGTATATTATATCCAAGACAGAATGTTACAAAAAATGAATTGAAATTTTACCCGATTATTTTTTCTTAAATGAGAGCTCTTTCTTTCCTGGTTGATTGCAAAAAGTACTTCTTTTACTTCAAAAAGACTTCAAAAGTCTTTTGTCTAATCAAAGTCTGTTATAACATTTTTCCATTATCAATGGTTGTCTAAGTGGAAGGAATGATAATAAGAGAAGTTGTGGGTAAATTTTGCTTCTCTATAGGGATGTTATGATAAAATATTTGTGAAAGATGTTTATGAAAGATGTCCATGAAAGAGGTTTATGAAATGAACATAATTTACATTTTGTTTATTCTTTTTTCTTCCTCGTAGGGAAGTATTGTTTAACATGCAATCATTCGTCAATCTACAAAACAGTCTATCTCTTTTTGGCACAATTTTTAATAATATAAAATCTCTTTCTAATTTTTTTCTCTATCTCACTTTTTTCAAAAGCATTTTTAATCCTTTTGAATACTTGAAACTTCATCTACACTGTTAGAAATAAATGTATGAAATTTCAATAACTTGTAAGTGAAGTCCATATCAATACTTGTTACGGAATTTTCAATAGCATGTGTTATTGAAAATT
>WNHD01000381.1:0-37583 GCA_011057455.1 Ganaspis sp. Gsp50
TTTGGTGACCAAGACACAAAAAATGTCTTAATTTAAGACGTTTTTGGCCAAATAAGACACTTTTGTCCCACTTTTAAGACACCATTTTTTGCAGTGTATAGTTGTTTTTAACCAGAACTTTGGTTAACCGCCATTTTGCTTAACCAGAATTTTGATTGACCGCCATTTTGCTTAACCAGAACTTTGTATGTGTGTTTATATGTGTTTATTTATGGCTATGTTTATATGTGTTTGTTTATATCTATGTCTATATGTGTTTCTTTATATATCTATGTCTATATGTGTTTTTTTGTGTCTATGTTTGTATGTGTGTTTATTTCTTTGTGTGTGTGCGTGTGTATGTGCGTGTCTGTGTGTGTATGTGCGTGTCTGCGCGTTTCTGTGTGTGTATGTGCGTTTCTGTGTGTGTATGTGCGTTTCTGTGTGTGTATGTGCGTTTCTGTGTGTGTATGTGCGTTTCTGTGTGTGTCTGTGCGTTTCTGTGTGTGTCTGTGCGTTTCTGTGTGTGTCTGTGCGTTTCTGTGTGTGTATGTGCGTTTCTGTGTGTGTCTGTGCGTTTCTGTGTGTCTGCGCATGTCTGTGTATGTATGTGCGTGTCTGTGTGTGTATATGTGTGTCTGTGTCTGCCTCTGTGTGTTACATATGAAAAAAATACAATCACTATATGAAGAAACCAACACAATGTTGCAACTCGTGTAAAACCACAAGATAATTTTGAGTTACATAAAAAGTCATGTATATGTACACAAATGGCTTTTTAATTTCTTCTTAATGTCTTTTTCAACATTTTTTTCATTCCAAGAGGTCAATTTTCCCTACAGTGCAAGTATCGTGTAAATTCTTCATAAAACTTAAAGCCTGCTGTCCTTGGTAAAGTAGCAAGACCCCAGTAACGTATATATGTACACATATATGTACACATATTTAATATTTTTCACTTTTATGACAAAAATCCAGTTTTTTCATAGAAAAAAAGCAAATCAATTATTCATAATTCTTTTGTCATGCATTCACACACCTGTTGATGCTTCCTATATACACACGCTTTTGTTACCTCTCTCTTATTTAAAATATTGTTCCCCTACAAACCCAAAATCATCTATTTGCATAACATGTATGCATTTTTTTTCTACAAAATGTTCAATTTTGAGATTCTGTGTAAACAGAATTTGTATAGTGTGTGTGGAATTCGGGATAGTATGTTTTTATATATTAACTCTTTTTGTGTGTGTGTATGTGTACGCTTACGTGTGTGTACGTATGTGAATCGCGTTTTTTTGTATACGTGTATATAAATATATGCATGTGTATCCACAAGCTTGTGTGTGTATGTGTATGTATGTGCGTGTGTGTATGTATGTGCGTGTGTGTGTGTATGTATGTGCGTGTCTGTATGTGTGTGTGTGTACGCTTACGTGTGTGTATACGTATATGAATCGCGTTTTTTTGTATACGTGTATATAAATATGCATGTGTAAGAGTATTAGTGTCCACAAGCTTGTGTGGGTGTATATACATGTGTTTGCGTGTATATGAGTGTAAATATACGTGTGTGCGTGTGTGTGCGCGTACATAGATATGTGTGTGCGCATGTGCACATATATATTTGTGCATATATGTGTTCATATATATATTTGTGCATATATTTGTGCGTATATATGTGCATATATACATTTGTGCTTATATTTATTCATATATGTGTGCATATATAGATTTGTGCATACATTTTTGCATATACATGTGCATATATATATTTGTGCATATATTTGTGCATATATACATTTGTGCTTATATTTGTGCATATATTTGTGCATATATATGTGCATATATATATATTTGTGCATATACATGTGCATATATATATATTTAGTTTTCCCTCGAGTGAAAAACACTAATACAAAGGAACTTTACAAACAGTGGCGATGAATGTCCTTCTTCTGGCACTTTTTCTATGCACCTCAGCATCACTGGCTGAAAATGGTGAGAAACTGTTGCCATTTCCAAAATTGCACCACATCTTTAGTAAACTGAGAAAACGTCAAATGGAGGGGGAATATTTGGAGCAATGTGCCATTGTTGATTTCACAGAGAGAGATAAATTTGCACCCGTCAATGTTCTCGCATTTCTTGACGCTTCTTGGCAATACAGTCACCGTCAGGCAGCCATGTATGTATAAAAATACCTCTCTATATGTGTATTTAGCTCAACTAATGGTTCATATTTGATGCGGTTCAAATTGAATAGAAGCTACTCAAAATATGTTTCTTGTGTGTGTGTACGTATGTGTATATTCCTTATAGAGGAATTTTAAATGTGACCTTACCTTTTGTTGTATAATATTGTACATTCTTGTAAATATTGCAATTTATACACAATTGTACAACATTCTTGTAAATATTGCAATTTATACACAGTAAACCGTGAGGATCAAATTGATCCTCACGGTTTACTGTGTACACAATTGTACAACCTTCTTGTAAATATTGCAATTTATACACAATTGTACATAAACGATTAGAATTATTTAAGGTTAAAAGACCTGAAGGGGCGCTTCGAGAGATTTGGAATGTCGAATATTAATTTTTTCGTCATCAATTCGATGAAGTCGACAATTATGGATAAAACGGAAATAGAAGTTGAGGAGAAAACCTGGATGTCAATTAATAGCAGTGAGAGCAATTTGCAACTGAAGGACATTTCTCTAGAATCTTTAGCTAGGATTTTGGGCAGCGAGATCGTTTTTATACAGGATAGTGCTCAACTTGAGATTTGGAAGAGGCTGCATGTATCTAGGGATCAAATTATGCTTGTCGACGGGTCAGTTCACTGTATTATTACTATTGTTGTTTGAATTTAGAATTTATTTATCACTTGATGCTGTGTTTCATCAATAACATTAGTTCTTATTTATTAAATCATTAATCATCTCTACATCATCATTAATCATGGTTAAATCATCTCTTTCTGCGTTTATTATTATTGTTATTATATTAAATGCTATGTGGGTCTCTATTATGCTATGTGGGTCTCTATTATGCTATGGGTCTATATTATGCTATCGATCAATATTATGCTATGGGTTGATATTATTTTATGGACCTATATATTATGCTGTGAGTCTATTATGCTGTGAGTCTATTATGCTATGTCTATTATGCTATGGGTCGAATATTTTATACTACACTGAAAATAATGTTTAGATGCTCTAGCTAAAACATATCGCTGGATTTCGTCTTGCTAAAAATCTAGGTGTAACACCTAAACATATAACTGGTTCAAGATTTTTAGCAAGACGAAATCCAGCGATACGGTTAGCTGGAGCACCTAAACATTATTTTCAGTGTATGGGTCTATATTGTGCGCTATGGGTCTACATTAAGCTATATGCCTATATTATGCTATGTCTATATTATGCTATGTCTATATTATGCTATGGGTCTATATGCTATGGGTCTATATTATGCTATGTCTATATTATGCTATGGATCTATATGCTATGGATCTATATGCTATGGGTCTATTTTAAGCTATATGTCTATATAATGTGCTACGTCTGTATTATGCTATGTCAATATTATGCTATGGATCTATATATTATGCTATGAGTCTGTTATGCTATTTGTCTATTTCATGCTATTTGTCTATTTTATGCTATGGCTCTATATTATACTATGAGGCTTTTTATTATTCTATGTGATTATAATTATGCTATGAGTGTTGTGCTATGGGTCTATTTATAAGCTATATCTATACATAATATACTATATGTGTTTTATGCTATGTCTATGTATACTATGCAATGGGTCTGTTATGCTATATCAATATAGGTATATTATATATGCTATATAGGTCTACTATGAGTATACTATGAGTATACTATTATATACTATGAGTATACTATTATATACTATGAGTCTATTATGCTATATATATTTCTATTTTATGCTATGGCTCTATAAGCAGGTTTTTATTATGCTATGTGATTATAATTTTGATACGAGTATTATGCTATGTCTATATATTATACCTTCATATACATTACACTCTTTTCAGTGAGTATATGGAAACATATAGATGTCTGTATATAGCGACTATGTATGTATATGTATACATATCTATATATGTATACATATACTTAATCATCTTTACGTGTCTATTACCTTTTTGCGATGAGAAATATATGCTTTTTCAGATGCGGGAGACTAACCTATCAAGTAATTGTTCCATGGAGTATTCTGCACTTTCCATATGTAAAAGCAGCAATTCTTTCGACTTACAATGATGAACCTTGTGGTCCATGCGAAGTAAGTGTATTTTCATGATTAACGTAGTTTGGTTAAGTTAACCGCAATTTTTGTTAAGTTGACCACAATTCTCGTTAAGTTTTGCTAAGTTAACCAAAATTGTATTCAAGTTAACCAAAATTGAATTCAAGTTACAACCAAAATTGTATATTTAAGCTAACCAAACTTGTGTTTAAGGTAACCAAACTTGTATTTAAGCTAACCAAACTTGTATATTTAAGTTAACCAAAATTGTATTTAAGCTAACCAAAACTTGTATATTTAAGTTAACCAAAATTGTATTTAAGCTAACCAAACTTGTATATTTAAGTAAACCAAAATTGTATTTAAGCTAAAATTATATTTAATTTAACCAAAAAAAAAAAACAAAAGTAAAGTTACATTTTGCATCCGTTTCTGGTTAAATTAACAACAAATTTTGTTCAGTGCATGTTTATGTTAATGTTAATTAATAATGTTAATTTTTTGCACTCAATGTATATATTAGGTGTTTATTTGATAGGGAACAAGTTTTGAGGTTAGTGACGTCATGGAACCAATCAATGACGAGGGAGTTGCTTCAACAGTAGAATATGGTGTCCATTTTTCAGACGATGTAACAGTGGCGGTAACAACGAATGGACAAATTAAAGTGGAGGAGGAAGAAAAAATAGCAATGGATGAAAAAAAGAAGCACATAGAGGAAAAAACGAAGCACATAGAGGAAAAAACGAAGCACATAGAAGAAAAAAAGAAGCACATAGAGGAAATCGAGAAGCAGATAGAGGTAAACGAGAAGCAGATAGAGGAAAACGAGAAGCAGATAGAGGAAAAAAAGAAAGAAGTGGGGGGAGATATGAAAAAAGTCCAAGATGAAGCTAAAATAGTGAAAGAGAGGATGAAGACAAAGAAAGAAGAAATAAGAGCAGGAAGTGCAGAAGAAGAAACAACAATAAAACAAACGGAAACAGTAGAAACAACAAAACAGCATGAAACAATGGAAACAACAACAGAAGAATTAAAAACAACGGAAACAACAACAAAACGACCGGAAATAACGGATACAACAACAAATCAACCGGAAATAATGGAAACAACAACAAAACAACCGGAAATAACGGATACAACGACAAAACAACCGGAAACAACAACAAAGCAACCGGAAGTGGTGGAAACGACGACAAAACGACCGAAAATAGAAGAAACGACAGAACAAAGAGAAACAACAGTACAACCGGAAACGACAACAGTAGAACTGGAAAGAAGAACAGAACAACCGGAAGTAGTAATAATACAGCCGGAAGTTACAACAGTGGAGTTATTGACAACAAGAATACAACCTGAGACGACAGAAATACAAGCTGAAACAACAGAAGAAACAACAAGAAGAGAAGAAAATGAAGTAACAAAAGAACCGGAAACAATATTAGTACAATCGGAGACAACAATACAATTTGAAACAACAACGAAACATTGGGAAACAACGAAACAATTGGAAATGACAATAATGCAACCGGAAATGATAACAATAAAACCGGAAACAACAACAGAACATCCGGAAAGAACAACAATACGACCGGAAATGACACTAAGACCGGAAACAACTGAACAAAACGAAGCAACAATAAAACCGGAAACAACAACAGATCAACCGGAAATAACAACAATGCGACCGGAAACAACAGTACAAAACGAAACAACAATAAAACCGGAAACAACAGTACAAAACGAAACAACAGTACAAAACGAAACAATAAAACCGGAAACAACAGCAATACAACAGGAAACAATAACACAATCAGAAACTATAGAGACAACAATACAAGTGAAAACAATGACAATAACACCGAAAGGAGATGAAGAACAATGGAACTTAAGGAATGAAGATAAAACAACAGAATTTTCGGTAAGTTAAGTTTTTTTTAAAAAAAAACCAGTTTTACATACAAAAGTGATGGTGCTGTTTTTGTTTTGTTTTTGTATTCATTTTGCTTTTGTTTGCCTTTATATTCTCTTCTTTTTACTTTTCTTTATTATTCTTTTGTTTTGGTTTTGCATTTGTTTCGCTCTGTTTTTTCCTCGTGTATTGTTTTGTATTTATATTGTTTTTGTATACTTTTATTTTATTTTTACTTTGCATATTTTTTTCGTTTTGTTTTTCTTTGTGTTTTGTTTCTCTTTGTATTTTGTTTTTCTTTGTGTTTTGTTTCTCTTTGTGTTTTGTTTTTCTTTGAATTTTGTTCTTTGTCTTTTGTTTTTCTTTATGTTTTATTTTTATTGCATTTCATTTGCTTCTAATTCGTTTTTGTTTTGCCCTTGCTTTGTATTTCTTTTGTATTATTAAAATTTGTCTTTTATTCTGTTTTGCATTTCTTTTTGCTTTCGTTTTGGTTTTTTATAGGTTATGGTGTTGCGTTTTTGCTTTGTTTTTCGCTCTCGTGTTTTCGCTTTTGTATTTTCCTTGTTTCTTCTTCAAATTGTTTTTGATCTTGATAATTTTGTGTTTGAATTAAATGTCAGTAGACGAGTTGACTCTTTATATAAAATAAATTTGCTTTTTCAATTGCGAGAATTGTAACGTGACTGCGCCACCTTGCGAAGTCGAGATGAACTAAATCCTCAAAGTTTTCGTCTGCTAAGCGCGGGAATATTTAAAAAGATTAAAATTATATTTTAAGAAACAATATTTTTCTTGAATCATTTTTTGTTTTATTTAAACTTCTGTTTATTTTTGTTTTGCTTTTCTTTTACTTTTATATTCTTTCTGTACATTTTTATTTTGTTTTCGTTTTGTCTTTGTTTTTTTGTGTTTTGCTTCTACTGTTTTACTTTATTTTTGTTTGTTTTATTTTATTTTCTTTTCCTTTTGTTCTATTTTATCTTTATTTACGTTTCGTTTTCATTTTTTTTTATTTTATTTCAATTTTCTTTATTCATCCCAATTTTGATTTGTTTTTCTTTCTTTCTTCCTTTTATTCTTTTATTTCTTTTTTTTCTTTTTATTCCTTTTTCCCTTTTTTCCCCTTTTTTCCTTTCTTTTTTCCTTTCTTTTTTTTCTTTTTTCTTTCGTACTTTTTCCTTTTTTTCTTTTTTCTTTTTTCTTTCTTCCTTTTTTCTTTTTTCTTTCTCCCTATTTACTTTTTTTCTTATTTTCCATTTTTTCTATTATTCTTTTTTCTTTTTCATTTTTCTTTTTTCTTTCTTCCTTTTTTCTTTTTTCCTTTCTTTCTATTGTTCTTTTTTCTTTTATTATTTTTTTATTTTTTTTTTCATTTCTTTTTTTTCTTTCTTCCTTTTTTTCTTTTTTCTTTTTTCTTTCTTCCTTTTTCCTTTTTTTCTTTTTTCATTTTTCTTTTTTCTTTCTTCCTTTTTCTTTCTTCCTATTTTCTTTTGTTCTTTTTTCTTTTTTCCTTTCTTTCTGTTTTTCTTTTTTCATTTTTCTTTTTTCTTTCTTACTTTTTCCTTTTTTTCTTTTTTCCTTTCTTTCTATTGTTCTTTTTTCTTTTTTTCTTTTTTCATTTTTCTTTCTTCTTTCTTCCTTTTCCTTTTTTTCTTTTTCCTTTTTTTCTTTCTTTCTATTTTTCTTTTTTCTTTTTTCTGTTTTTCTTTTTTCTTACATTTCTTGCCTCTCGTTTTACAGAAAGCCTCAAAAATACCAACCGGAAGTGCAAATTTCAGTCGACCCAGTGAAAATTCAAAACATCAGTTGGAATTCCCGCAACAATTGGCCGATTCGAAACAGGACGAGGAAAAAAATTATTTTCCAATTCGAATAATAATGAAGGCGCCTCATTTGGATATTTACAATAATTCGATAATAAAGCACGATTCTTTGATTTTAAATACCGGAAATCCGGAAATTCACGAACATCTTGAGTCTGGAATTAAAATTGTGTCAAAAAAAAATAAAAAAACAATTTCCCTGGACAATGAAAATGACGACAATTTTTCAAAAATTATCGATATTTTAAATATCGAGAATCACTATCTTTTAAATAATCAATTTCCAGATAACAATAATAAGACTAATAATAATAATAGTAATAATAACGATAATATTATTAATAATAATAATATGAAAAATAATAATAATAATAATAATAATATGAATACTAATATGAATAATAATAATATGAATAATAATAATAAAAACAATAATAATAATAACAATATCAATAATTATAATAATAATAATAATAGTCAGGAAATTAATGATAAAAATGAAACTCAACAAAATCAGTTTCAATTCCAATCTATTGATCATGATAATGAAGAGACGGGGAAAAAAAATAAAATTATTTTCGGAAAAGACGAAGGTCCCGGAATTTTTGAATTACTTGCAAGGGACGAGGAGGAAATTTTAGACAATGGCAATTTTCAGATTGATTATTATGATTACGACACACAATACAAGGTATTTTTTAAAAAAAATAATTTTTTTCAATTAAAATATTTTAGAAATACTTTTTTTCTCAATTAAAATCTCTTTTTTTATTCTTGTTTTATTCTTGTTTTATTTAATTTTTTATCTTTTTTATTTATATATTTTTTTTATTTTTTTATCTTTTTCATTAATACATTTTTTAAATTTTTCTATCTTTTTTATTTTGTATTTTTTTTGCATTTTTTTATTTTTTATTAAAATATTTTTTTAATTACTATCTGCTATTTTACTATTTTTGAAAATTTTCTATCATTTCATTAAAATATTTGTTTTCAATTATAATTCTTTTATTAATAATTTTTTTTAGTTTTAATGTTTTTATTATAATATTATTTTTCAATTATAATATATTTTTTTTATATTTTCCTGCATTTATAATCTTTTTTAATAAATGATAATTTATTTTAATTAATTATAATTTTAATAATTTTATTTTTGCTTCATAGAGGAAGCATTGTAATCGTGACAATTTTCTATTCATTTTATTTATTAATTTTTTTTATTATTGAATAATAAATAATAATAAATATTAATTTACTTTAATTTTATTTTTCATTTTATTTATTAAAAATTGAATAATAAATAATAATGAATATTAATTTACATTAATTTTATTTTTTTATTCGTTTTATTTATTAAAAATTGAATAATAAATAATAATAAATATTAATTCACAATAACAACTAATAATAAATAATAATATACAATAATAAATAATAATTTACAATAACAAATAATAATAAATAAAAAGTAACAATTAATCATAATTACAAGACTAACAAAAAAAGAAAAAAGTATTATAATACTAGTAATTCAATAATTTATAAAAAATAAAAAATTATTAATTTTAATGTGTAATAATTAATTACAGAAAGACGGGAGCGAAGCAAAAACAGAAAATAGAGAAGAAAAACATTTTTTAGCTAATTACGTCTCGAACGAAAAAGAGGAAGAAGCAAAAAGTAAATTATTAGCCCATTACAGCAAACTCCTACCATGGATATACTACGTTCTTAATTAATTAAAAAAAAATGAAACTAAAAAATAAAACTTGTATATTTATGTATTATATTCATATTCTTTAATACTTTTTTTATTTACTCTAACATTTTTATTTAATTCCCTTTTTTATTCCCTTTCTTTTATTCCTTTTCTTTTATTCTTTTTCTTTATTTTTATCTATTCCATTTTTTTTCTCAATAAAGTACAAAATTATTCAAATTCAAACAAAATTTCCCGCGTTGTCGTGGACCAATCAAATACAGCAATTCTCCCTTAACTGCGAGAATGGATTGGCTGTCGGCAGCCAATCAGAATCGAGCGCCCAGTAACGCCTGTCGCTGATTCGCACCATTTTGTCCAACTCGCGACCAATCAGAATCACTGCTTGATCAGTTTTTCCGGTAACTTTCGTGTAGAGTTTGCATCATTTCGTGGTGTTAGTTTTCGACGTTTTCGTTATGGCGAATGCCCCATTAAAAAGAGTTTACTGGTCTCGATTTTCTTGACTTTCCGAGCCGCCCAAAAGTGCTTTCTTTCGACTCGAGAAACTCCCGTCAATTGTGTCTTTTGTAGTGAAAGATTTCCGGCCCCATTGACCGACTCGGGAAAAAGTGAATTCTACTCGGCAAAAAACGAGTAGACTAATCCCCAAGGGGTCCCGCCAAAACCCCCCGGACGACAATTAACAATCTGATTAATTGAATTTGAATTATTGTCATCGGATTTGCGAATTTCGTGCAGGAAAATTCGGCCCCTGTTTCACTTCAGCCCGACTGGCAGTGCAGCCATCTTTTTCGGCGGATTTTCGGGGAAAGTGATTTTTTTTTAATTAACTGGTCGTTTTGGGCAAAGTGACAATTCGGCGATGTTGATTTTGTTCTTTTTCCAATCGGTCCGATGATGTGTGTGGGCAGTTTTTTGATGGAGTGATTTTTCAGCCGATGCTGAAATTGTTTGACGACAGCTGTGTTTTTGGAGGTGAAAAACAAAAGTAGGGTGGGAGTTTGTGGCAGAAAGGGGCGGAATTTCGGCTGGGATTGTTGGGAAGTATGTGCTTTAAGTGAGAAAAGTGATATTTTTTTTGTGGAGAAGCTGGTGTTTTGGTAAAATTCCAGGATGGCCGTGAATCCAAGGGACATGGACGGCTTCCTGCCACTCCTGTCAGAAACAGATATAAAGAAGAAACTCCACGTGGGTACTCTGCTTTTTAATTATCTCGGCAATCCTCTAAAAAGCATCGAATGCCAGGACATTGGATTATTTATTGACAACATCGTCCCCTGGCTCAACAATGGCAGTCCAAAAGTGAGTAAATCTTGATTTTCAGCCTCTTATCGATCTTGTTTTCTCAATATTTTGCAATTTTGGTTTACGCTTTATTTTAATGTTTGTTAATTAACGGATTAAATTTCATATTTCAAATTGTTAAAAAATCGTTAAATTAAGTTTTCAATGCGTTATATTAAATTTTCAATACGTTAAATTGAACGCTTTTGTAAATTGAATTTTCAGTTCGTTAAATTAAATTTTCAGTTCGTTAAATTAAATATTTCAAATCGTTAAATTAAATATTCCAAATCATTAAATTAAATATTCCAAATCGTTAATCTATTTATTCAATTTTTTTTCACTATAATGTAGTGACAGGTAAATACGTTAATTATTGAATCATCTGTCTTGATTATTGATTTTTAAAGCATAAACAAAATTAAATAACGTGAAGCATTAATAATAAAAACAATAGAATTTTTTATTTTTCGGATCTAATTTTTATCTTTTTCTTTCTTTATTTTTATGTTTTTATTTTTCTCTTTATTTTGTCTATCTCCTTTTTATTTGTATATTCTTTATCTTCCGACTTTCCTGAATTTTTAATGTCCTTGACATTTTTGAAATTCAGAACTAACTGTTAGTTCTGAATTTCAAAAATTCTGCATTTAAAGCTCATTAAAAATTAATTTTGTATTTAGAAAAGGAAAAATGACTTTACATTCTCATTGTGATAAAGAAATTGGTTTTAAAGTCAAGCATTAAAATATAATTAAATTATATTGTATATTTATGTTCATTCCATTATAATTGCTATTATTATTATAATTATAATTTTAATTATTAAAATATAATTAATTTATATTGTATATTTATGGTCATTCCATTATAATAATAATTTTAATTATTATTATTATAATTATAATTATTAATATTTATTATTTAATATGCCTATTTATTTATTGGAAGCGTTTATTTATTATTTTTTTAAATAAAATTTATTCATGTTTGTATTAATCATTTTTATCTTTACCTTTTATTTTGTATTTCTTTTGTGACTGTTTATTAAATGATTTGTTTTATCTCTTTAATGAATAATTAATTACACATTGATTCAAGGAATTTTGGAAATAATTATTGTATAATATAATAATGTAATAATGTAATAATGTAAAAATAATGTAATAATTCATTTTAACAAATCATTTAGAAAATTGTTACATTTTATTAAATTTTATTTAATTTCTTTAATTTTATTAAATCTATTTAATGTTATTAAATCTACTTAATTTTATTAAATTTTATTAAATGTATTTAATTTTAT
This sequence comes from Ganaspis sp. Gsp50, assembly GCA_011057455.1. NCBI lineage: Eukaryota > Metazoa > Arthropoda > Insecta > Hymenoptera > Figitidae > Ganaspis > Ganaspis sp. Gsp50. The sequence continues at coordinate 12,324 of WNHD01000381.1, forward strand.
TAAATTTAATTAAATTTCTTTAATTATTTATTTAACAAATTAGCGAAATATTAAATTGTTAACATTATGTTTTGTTTATTCACACCCTTATTTTAATCTGTATTTTTGATTTGTTTTCATTTTTATTTACGATTTGTTTATGCTTTGAAATTTTCATTTTAAAAAATTCCGTGCGTAGGAAAGAATTGCTTCAGAGAGAAGGAATAATAAACCGTCCCTTACACGGTTTGACACTGTGACTAATCAACTGATTAAATTAATCCCATTTTATGCACAGAGAATATTAAACGTCACGAAACCTCGGCAATCGTAAATAATAAAATATAAATCACAATTTATTGAAAACTGTTGCACAATTTCTTGAAAATTATTGTTTTTTAAAAAAAATATTTCCTTGTTATCCTTCAAATATTTTTCTAACCTCCAAACATTTTTCTAACCTTCAAAGTGCCTTCAAATATTTTTCTAACCTTCAAATTTTTTTTTTCGCTTTTCATCATTCGTCACTCTAGTGTTTTTATTTCATTTTATTTGTTGATAAACCATCACTTTCGTTAATCAAAAAAATCATGCTTTCGTAAAAAATAGTAATTAATAGTCATTAATGACGATAAATTAAATTTGGTGAAAAATTTTCAATTCGTTTCTATAATTTGATTTTTGAAGTGTTTTTTGTTATGGGATTAATTTAAAAATAAATTTTGAATCTTTTAATCTTTTTTAATGTATTTTTTTTTTATTAAATTGATTTGATGTTAATTGTTTTTGTTATAAATTTTAAAAACGAAAGAGTGTAAAAAAGGGGTTTTAAAGAAATTATAACATTTTCGTTTTAAGTTATTTTAACTTAGTTTAATTATTTGAAGTTTTAAATTAATTATTTGGAGTTTTTTTAAGTTAATTATTTGGAGTTTTTTTAAGTTAATTATTTGGAGTTTTTTTAAGTTAATTATTTGGAGTTTTTTAAGTTAATTATTTGGAGTTTTTTTAAGTTAATTATTTGGTTTTTTTAAGTTAATTATTGGGAGTTTTTTTAAGTTAATTATTTGGAGCTTTTTTAAGTTAATTAAGTTGAAGTTTGTTTAAGTTAATTATTTTGAGTTTTGTTTTTTGAATTTTGTTAAAGTGGGATTTTTTGAGAGTGCAAAATGCTTGTTAAAATAGTTGGTTTAGTTTTAAAATAAATTGTGTCTGTGTTTGAAATAATTTCCAAGTTTGGTGACACGTTTGACTCAAATAAGGAAAGACTTTCACACCTTTTATGTATAAACTGCAACCATCATTGAACATGACTAGTCCAATAAAATGTCTCGTATCGTCTACTAAATTTATATAAATAAATGTCTTGTTAAAATAATTGCAATTTTTTAAAATCTATTCTTCAAAAAGAAAAAAATCAAATAAAATTTTTTGTTTTTCATAAAAAGAAAGTTCAAATAAAATTTCTTGTTTTTTATAAAAAGAAAATTCAAATAAAATTTCTTGTTTTTCGTAAAAAGAAAATTCAAGTAAAATTTCTTGGTTTTTATAAAAAGAAAATTCAAATAAAATTTCTTGTTTTGCATTAAAAGAAAATTAAAAAAAAAGTATTGCTTTTTATAAAAAGAAAATTCAAATAAAATTTCTTGTTTTTTATAAAAAGAAAATTCAAATAAAATCTGTTGTTTCTCATAAAAAGAAAATTGGTTAATTAATTTTAAACCACGAATAGTGATAGATAAACTGAAAATAAAATAGAATAGTAGAATTATTTAATTTTAAAACAAGAATAAAAAAAAATAATAATAAATAAAACGACAACAGACGAAATTAAAAACAAAAAAAGCACAATTTTAGAAAAATAAATAGAAGAGTACGAAATAAATATATGAAAAATAAATGAAAATGTGAAAAATAAATGAAAATGTGAAAAATAAATGAAAATGTGAAAAATAAATGAAAATGTGAAAAATAAATGAAAATAGGAAAAATAAATAAAAATGTGAAAAATAGATGAAGATATAAAAAATAAATAAAAATGTGAAAAAAATGAAGATATAAAAAATAAATAAAAATGTATAAAATAAGTATATAAAAAATGAATAAAAATGTATAAAATAAATACAAAAAATGAATAAAAATGTATAAAATAAATACAAAAAAAAAATTGTGAACGTTTTGAAATAAATAAATAATGTTTTTTTGTGATGAACAAGTTTTTGAAAGGAAAAATGAATTAAATATTATTATTATTTTAAAAGTTGTTTAATAATGGAGAAATTTGAAAATTTGAAAAAACGGAATCCTACTCTTGTAAATTGAGTACCACCTGGTGTAATAATTTATATTGAGGCGTCAAGCAATTACATAAGTAATTATTTTATTGTTTAGCACTTTGTCAATTATAAAGCCAGTTGCGAAATAATTATCTGGCTGAGGTTATGGATCTCAACAACCCACAAATTTTCAATCTCTATTATTAAACTCTGATTTAAATTAGTCTTGTACTAAAATAAATTATAATCATTTGAATTTAAAATTTTTTATTTCAAAATTAAACATTAAAAATTGTAAAATAAATACAAAATTTTGATTAAATTAAATTTTTTAATTTTCTTTTTTTTTATTTTCATTTAATTCTTGTTTATATCTTCTTGTTTATTCTTCTTTTCTTTTGTTTCTTGTTTTCTTGTTTATTTTGTTTGTTTCTTGTTTTCTTTATTTTTTTGTTTCTTGTTTATTTCTTTTTATTTCTTGTTTATTTTTTTTGTTTCTTGTTTTCTTTATTTTTTTATTTCTTGTTTATTTTTTGTTTCTTGTTTATTTTTTTGTTTCTTGTTTATTTCTTTTTATTTCTTGTTTTTTTGTTTATTTTTTTTCTTGTTTTCTTTATTTTTTATTTCTTGTTTTCTTCTTTATTTATTTTTTGATTCTTGTTTTCTTGTTTATTTTGCATATTTCTTGTTTTCTTGTTTATTTTGTTTTTTTCTTGTTTTCTTGTTTATTTCTGTTTGTTTTTTAAGAGGTACACTTTCTTTAATTTCAATTTTCTTAATTTTTATTTGTAAAATTTATTTCTCGATGTATTATTTTTTTTGTACATTTATTGCAATTATTTCTATTAATTAATCTTATTTTATTTATTTATTTATTCATTGACAAAATTTAATTATTGCGAAACAAAAACTTCATTGATACATTTTTTACCCTTTAACATATAATCTTATTTTTTTAACTTTTGAAATTTTTAATTATTTTTTTATTTATTTTTGTTTATTTTATTTCTTTATTTATTTTATATCTTTATTTTCTTTCTTTCTTTATTTTATATCTCTATTTTTTTTCTTTCTTTATTTTATATCTTTATTTTATTTCTTTATTTCTTTTATTTCGTTTATTTATTTTATTCCTTTCTTTATTTTATATCTCTATTTATTTTTTTCTTTCTTTATTTTATATCTTTATTTATTTTATTTCTTTTATTTCTTTATTTATTTTTACTTCTCTATTTATTTGTTTATTTAATCTTATTTGAAATTATATTCGTTTCTATCTATTTATTCATAAATTGACACATTTTATTTATTTTTCAATTTAATTTTTATTTTTAGGGACGTTTTATTTATTTTTCAATTTAATTTTTGCTTGTAGGGACGTTTTATTTATTTGCAATTATTTGTTTTCATTTGAATTTCGTGTATTCTCTTTTTATTTATTTTTTTCCTCCTTTTGGGGGCATTTTTTATTGAAATACATTCTAGTTCCTTTTGTTGAAAATAGTTTATTTAATTTATGGTAAATCACAAGGAATATGTCTCAGTAGATATTTGTAAAGGTGATGTTATGCCGACCCGTTCACTGCTATATTTAGAATATGCCTTTTTTATTGCACTTATTACCTTCCTGTTTGTAATTGCTTCTCTCTGGGACTCTTCTCTCTTCCACCCAAGAAAATACGCTAATCTCTCCATTTATTCCAGTCAATTAATTGTTAATAATTCTTATCCTCTTGCAAATAATCCTCCCATACTTTGATTTCATTTTCATTTTACAATTTTACATATTCATTGCGTCTCATTTTCTCTTCCCTTTCTCGTAATTTATCCATTTTTTATTTTAAATTTCCTTCTATTTTTTCAACCTTTATCCATTTTTTATTTTAAATTTCATTCTATTTTTTCAACCTTATCCATTTTTTTTACAAATTTTTATTTCAACCTTTATCCATTTTTTACAAATTTCTATTTTTATTTCAACCCTTATCCACTTTTTTCAAAAATTTCTTTCAACCTTAATTTTTATCAATTGGATTGAAATTGTTTTCAGTTGACTTAGAATTGTTATCAATTTTATTAAAATTGTTATCGATTTTATTAAAATTGTTATTGATTTTATTAAAAAAAATTATTCACTTTATTTATCGAATTTCATTATTTCTTATTATCTTTTTTTTCTCCAGGTCGTACAAAATGGACTAGAAATTTTAACATTCCTGGCTGATCGAATGGGAACCGATTTCAAACCTTACATTTCTTCTGTGATTCCCGCAACTATCGACAAATTAGGTGAGTTTAAAAAAATTAATTTACTTTAAAAACGCAATTTTTAAAATTACTTCCTCATAGAAAAAGTATTTTGATTTTAAATTTTGATTTTTAAACTTCAATTTTGATTTTGAAACTTCAATTTTGATTTTGGAACTTTAATTTTAATTTTGGAACTTCAATTTTGATTTTGAAACTTCAATTTTTATTTTGAAACTTCAATTTTGACTTTGAAACTTCACTTTTGATTTTGGAACTTTAATTTTGATTTTGAAACTTCACTTTTGATTTTTGGAACTTTAATTTTGATTTTGAAACTTCAATTTTGATTTTGGAACTTTGATTAAAAACTTTATTAAAACTTTGATTTAATTTAATTGACATGAAACTTTTGTCTAATAGTTTTTAACTTTAAATTATTAATTTCTTATTAAATAAAAAAGCAATTGCTTTACATTGATCAAATTAAAGAAAATTTAATTGCCTTACATTTATCAAATTAAAAAAGCATTAAATTGTTAATAGAATAATTTAAAATAGAAAATAATAAAATAATAAATAAATAATGAAATCTTGAGCATAAATTATTGACACTTTATTTTGCTATTTTTAATCATTTATTTTTTCTATTTTCTAATTTTCTTTTGGTATTTTATTGATTTATTTATTCGTTTGTTGGTTTATTTTGCAGGAGACAGCAAAGATCAAACGAGGGAAAAAGCGCAGATGGTTATTTTAAAAATTTTGGAGAAAGGGAGCATGACTCCGCAACAATTAGTCGATAGACTGCAACCTGCATTTAGTCATAAAAATGCCAAACTTAGAGAAGAATCGATGATTCTTCTCACAACTGCACTCAACGAGTTAGTTCTTTTCCTTGTATTTTGAAAACTGAAATTATAATTAGAGAAAAACGTATTTTTTTAACAAGAAAAAAAAGAACGCGTTCTTTTCCATAAGATTTTTAAAAATATGTTTTTAGACAGATTTTTTGTCTTTTTTAATCTGTAAAAAAAGCACTTTCTTTAAAGATACTTTTTGGAAAAAAACCGCTTTCTTTAAAGATACTTTCTGGAAAAAAAGACGCTTTCTTTTTAGAAATTTACTCTGAAGAAAGATTTTCTGTTTTAAAAGATACTTTGGTTTTGAAAAAAACGTTTTTTTTGCGTTTCGTTTCTAAAAGTACGTTTTTTATTAAAAGCACGTTCTTTTTTCTAAAAGTACGTTTTTTTCTGAAAGTGCGTTGTTTTTCTAAAAGCACGTTCTTTTTCCAAAAACGTATTTTGCACGTTCTTTTTTCTAAAAGCACGTTTTTTTCTGAAAATGCGTTGTTTTTCTAAAAGCACGTTCTTTTTCCAAAAACGTATTTTGCACGTTCTTTTTTCTAAAAGCACGTTTTTTCTAAAATTACGTACTTTTAGAAAAAGGACGTAAAGAAAATTTGTAAAAAACAAGTTCTTTATTCTAAATAAAAAAACACTTTGGTTTTAAAAGGACACGTTTTCTTCTACAAAATACTTTGGTTTTTGAAGAGACACATTCTTAACAAAAAATGACGTATTTTTGTCTAAAAGGGGTTTTAATTGGATTGTTAATTTTGCAGGCATGGAGCAGACGAAATGACACTTTCCGGTGTGATACCAAGTATCGTGAAACTTCTCTCGGATCCAACAGAAAAAGTCCGCGAAACTGCTTTAAATACATTGACGGATTTTTATCGACACGTTGGAGACAGACTAAGAACTGATCTTCAAAGAAAACACAACGTTCCACCATCGAAGTACGTTTTTTTGACGTTAGACAAATTCTCAACGTTCATTTGAACGGACTTTTAATTAAAATACAAAATTTAAAATTTTTAAATTAATTTAAAATTAATTTTCAAAACAATAGGTGGAAAGGCTTGAAAACTTTTTTAAAATTTGCAAAAGAATACAAAAATTTGAATGTAAAGTTTTTAAAAGAGTTGGAAGATGAAAGAAACGTTTAAAAATGTTTAAGAATGCAAAACAAAATTTGTAACAGCAAAATAAGTCAATTATTATTATTATTAATTATATTATCGAAATTGTTAAGGGAAAATATAAAAATTGTTAATTAAGAGTATCAAAGTTATTATTAATAATTTTGATACTTTTTTAATAAAAATTGTTAATTAAAAGTATCAAAATTATTATTAATAATTTTTATACTTTTATAATAAATATTGTTAATTAAAAGTATGAAAATTATTATTAATAATTTTTATACTTTTATAATAAAAATTATTATAAGTATCAAAATTATTATTAATAATTTTTATACTTTTAATTAACAATTTTTATATTTTATACTTAATTTAAGTAATAGTATCGAAATTGTTAATTTAAAGTGTCGAAATTGTTAATTAAAATTCTTGAAATTGTTTTTAAAATTAATGTTAATGTGGAACAGAAAAATTATTTTTTCACACATGGTTTTCAACTCAAAGAACTATTCATTTAATGAAATTTTATTGAGATATACATTCTTATCACCTATATTTAAAATCGAAAAAGAAAATTGCATTTTTCAATTTTCAATTGTACTGTAAATTCAAGTTTTCAATTTTATTTTAAACTTATATTTTCAATTGTACTTTAAATTTAAGTTTGCAATTATATTTTGAATTAACAATTAACATTATTATTATCATTGTTATTATCATATTATTATTATTATTATTATTATTATTATTATTAAGTAAATTATCAATAAAATAATAATAATATTGATGTTATTAATAATTTTTAAACAAATTTTAAAAAAGAAATTGTTACCTTTTGTAATTTTTACTGATTTAAACTCCTTTTTTCAGATGGGCCTTATTGGCAGAAAAATTCGATCAATTAAAAGCTGCCGGTGATCTTTTACCTTCAGCAATGTCAGCAGACGGTGAGCATTTTTTTTTTATATTTAAAAGAAAATTATTTTAAAAAATACACGAGCAATAACAGGTTTTTTCTTCTAATGTTGATGAGAAACTCGGCGATTTTGAGAATAAATTGTTTTGAGAACAAATTATTATTGAAAAATAATTTTCAATTAAATGTACAAAATTGTTTTTTAGAAAATTAATTGTCAATTAAATGTACAAAATTGTTTTTTAGAAAATTAATTGCCAATTAAATGTACAAAATTGTTTTTTTAGAAAATTAATTGTGCACAAAATTTAGGATGAACAAAATTAACGATGCAACAAAATTAGCAGCGCAACAAAATTAAGGACGCAACAGAATTAACAATACAACAAAATTAGCAGCGCAAAAAAATTAAGGACGCAACAAAATTAACAATACAACAAAATTAGCAGCGCAACAAAATTAACGATGCAACAAAATTGAAAAAAGTCGCTAAAATTTTTAAAATGATTGTAATTTTCAAATTAAAATTTGAAAGAAGCTGGCAGAAACGAATAATAGAAAAAACGGAGAGATAGATAGAAAGATAATAATAAAATAAGTACAAAAGATTAATTAAAAATCGGGGAAATTGAAGGAATGTTTTTTTTCGCTCGTACGATTAATATGGAGAAAAAATTCAGGGGGCGATTTGCCGAAAGTGACGAGTGTCCGGTAATATTATCTGGGAGTTTCTTTTTGTTTTTGACATGATATGAGCCCGATATCGGTGGATTTTATTTCAATCGCGAGATGCAATCGATACCGAAATGTTGTCGTCTTGCTTGAAAAGCCTGGCCTTGTTTCACATATTTCGATATTATATGTCACAAGAAATGAATTTATTTCCTAATTGTATTGAATTCCAATCTAATTCTCTGTTTTTTTTTCTTTCATTCAGTTATTTATTTATTTATTTATTTATTTATTTATTTATTCAATCAAGCATCTTTCGCGATCAGTCAAACTACTATTTTTATTTATTTATTTATTCAAACATCCTTCGCGCTCAGTCAAACTACTATTTTTATTTATTTATTTATTTATTCGAACATCCTTCGCGCTCAGTCAAACTGCTATTTTTATTTATTTATTTATTTATACATCTCATAACGAACCCGACACTTTTCTGAATCAATTTGAATTTTACAAAAAAATGGATTTTTCACTTTTTTGCCATTTTTTTGCATTCTGCTTTTTTTATTCGATTCCGTAGAAAAAATTATCATAATTTTTTTATTTTTTTAAAAACAAGTTAATAAAAAATTTTTAACCACTTTTTAAAATTAAAAAATTGTAAATTTTTAAAAGATAAATTAATAATACTTTTTTTTCAATTTTTTCCCTTTGTTTATTTTTTTTTAAAATTTATTGTATTTTATTTTTTAGGTATTTTTTTGCTTATTATGTTTTAAAAAATGTGAATCGTGTTTTTTATTTTTCGATTCTCCTGCGTCTTTTCTGTTTCATTTCTTGTATCTTGTGATTTTTCTATTAACTCGGGATTTTTTTTTCTTTTGAGATTTTGAAATAACGGAATTTTTTTTTTGCTATCTGATGCTAAAAATTTTCGATCTCTGAAGTCATAGACTCTAATGAACTCTGAGAGTAATTAGCACCTCAGACTCGATAAGTGGAACAAAATAACTTAGGGAAATAATTTCTAGACGATTTAAAAAAAGTTTCATTTGAATTAAAAATGTACCTATTGTTTTTAAAACGAAAATTTGCTTTTTTTAAACGATTTTATTAATTTTTAATTAAATTTGCTTTTAAGCAATTAATTTTTCTTAAATAGTGAAAATGTTTGTTTGTTTATTTCAATGTAAGGAGGAATTAATTTTTTTTATTGAAATTTTGTTTATTTGCTTCTTTTAATTAAAAAATTATTATTTTATTTAATTAATTGCTACTTTAGTTATTTTCTTTAATTATTTTCTTTAATTACTACTTTATTTATTTTCTTTATTTATTCTTTAATTATTGAATACTTTAATAATTTTCTTTAATTACTACATTCTTTATTTTCTTTAATTACTGAATACTTTAATTATTTTCTTTAATTATTCTTTAATTATTTTCTTTAATTACTACTTTCATTATCTTATTTAAATATTTACTACTTCAAATATTTTCTTTAATTATTTACTACTTTAATGCTTCTTACGTAATTAACTGCAGCATTTTTTTTTTATTAATTATTATTAATTTAATTTATTAATTATTCTACTATTTTTTTTTATTTTTAAGATTTGCTGGAAATTTATTAATTGTGGTCCAGTAAAATCTGCAATAAAAAATGTATGTACGTTTTGTTTGTTTATTTATTTATTTGTTTATTTATTTATTTGTTTATTTGTTTATTGGTTTAACTGTTGACTGATCGTAGAGCGGAACTTTGACTTCTTTATTGGTGTTAATAGAGTATATCTTATAAGGTCTATTAATATCTTTTAAAATGAAGTTAAGGGGATTTGAACGACATCGGCCAAGCCTTTATGACCTAATAGCAATTATGATGAGCGCTCAGGGCAATACAAATTATAAATCGCTAGTCAACTGTGCAAATTATTATCTACACATTACAAATTTTAATCTCACTCGTAACATATTATTTAACAATAATTAAAAGTCGCCTCGAAATTCATTCACTAATCATGAAAATTTACATTTTTATCCATTTTTATCAGTCCCGAAGAATTGCAGTTATTAAATCGATGACAATTCTTCTGTTTTGCATTTCAATTCTTTTTTGCGAATTATTTAAAAAACGCATCTTTTTATTGCTTCCTCTTTTATTTTCTTTCATTGAACAAAATTAATGTTCTTTTATTTTAAAAAAATATATGTTCTTTTATATTAAAAAAATTAATGTTTATTTAAACAAATGAATGTTTCTTTATTTAAACAAATGAATGTTTCTTTATTTAAACAAATGAATGTTCTTTTATTGAAAGAAATTAATTGTCAATGATTTAAATAAACGAATTTTCATTTATTGAAAAAGTATACGCGAAAGGGTATTTTTTAATTTTGTAAGCCCGTTCATTGTTCAAATAAATAAAGTAAATACATTTATTTAAATAAATAAAAATAACGCACAAGTGTCCGTTTTCATTATTTTTTTATGAATTTTTTCAAATAAATACAAATAACGCCACGCGTCTTCGATTTAATTATTTTTTTAAAGCATTTTTTTAAATAAATAAAATTAACGTACATCGGATTTCAGTTTTTAGATTATTTTTCTTTTAATTTTTTGTAGCTTGTAATAAATAAATAATTCAATAATAAATAAATAATTTTTTGTCTTATTTCTATTTTTTTCTTGTTTGTATCACCTGTATAGAAACGTAAATAAATATTTATTTTTTCATTTCTATTTATTTAGATTCATTAATTTGTATTTTTATTCTACTTTTGATTATTTTCGTCATTTATTGTCTTATTTATTTTTTCTGTTTTGCAAAGAAAATATTCAGCTCTGATAAAAATTAGATAACAAAAGTTGGACCAATTTGACTCGTTTATCGAAAGATTAATTGACTAATTGAGATAATTAGTTCAATCGAACACCAACTTTTTGTTTCTTTTTGTTAATTATTCCATTAAGTCTCAATGATTTCTTGTAACTTTGGTCTAATTTTGGTCACAATTTTTTTTCATATTTTATTATGCACTTATTGTCGTTGACAATACAATTTAATTGTTTCTTGTCTACTATTATTATTTTTATTATTACTATTATTATTATAATTTTTTTTCTTTTTTACAAAACAAGTGTAGGAGAGGAAAAATGCCTTTACGCACATGATTGTGTGGGACTTATTATTATTATTATTATTATTATTATTATTATTATTATTATTATTAGGTATTATTATCATTATTATTTATATGATTATTATTATTATTATTATTATTTAATATTTATTATCTTCTTGCCGTATAATTTTTGTATGATTATTTTTTTAAATTTCTAAACTTCAAGAAACCAGATTAAAGGTCAAATTGTTTTTATTTTCAAGACATGTTTTCTTGAATCGATTACTATAAAGATTTCAAGTGTTTTTTTAAAGCCTTTAGAATGTAAAATTATTTCTATCATTGATTAAAAAAGTCACGAAAAACCTTGCTCGAAAATAATTTTTTGTCGGTAAAGGTTACAGTTGTTTAATCCCCCCCATATCGTCCCCCTTTTCTGATTTTATAATCCCAACGTCACGTAAATTTTTACATGTACGTGACGCGCTTCAAACTAATTTCAATAATTAAAAAAAAAAATTACAGAAAAAGTAGTCTGTATAAAATTGTTTAAACAAATAATAATTGTATTTGTGTAGGCGGGGCATTTATTTATTATTATTATTATTATTATTATTATTATTATTACTATTATTGCATATTGGTATTTTTTATTTTTTCATTATTGCTCATTGTTTATTGTTCATTGTTCATTATTTCATGTGTATATTTTATTGTTTTTTATTTTATTTATTTTATTTTACAAATTTACGGGATCTATTTTTTGTTTATTATTGTTTATTATTGCTGCTATTTTTGTTTATTATTGTTTATATGTTATGGTTTTTTATTGTTTTTTGGTGATTATTGTTGATTATTTATTGTTTGTTGTTTATAGTTTATTATTGTTGATTATTTATTGTTTATATTCTCTTGTTTATTGTTTATATTTTATTGTTTATTATTGTTGATTATTGTTTATATTCTCTTGTTTATTGTTTATTATTGTTGATTTATTTTTGTTTTTTATTGTTTATTATTGTTGATTATTTATTGTTTATTGTTTATAGTTGTTGATTTATTTTTGATTATTTATTGTTTATTATTGTTCATTATTCATTGTTTATTTTTAATTATACATTTTTAATTGTTTATTATGATGGACTTTCAAAATCGACAATACATTATTTATTGTTTATCATTTATTTTCTATCATACTCATTATTCCTTACTTCTTTCATTATTTAGTGTTAATTATTCATTATTTCCTTTCTTTTAATTATTGACTAGAATTCGTTGTTTATTTTTCATTCTTTATAATTCATCGCTTATTACTTACTGTCCATTGTCTCATTTACAATTTGAATTTATTTTTTATTTCCATTTCTTACTATTGTCTCATTTACAATTTGAATTTATTTTTTATTTCCATTTCTTACTATTCATACATTATTTTCCATATTTTCTTTTTATTTATTTATTGTTTGATATTCATTTTTAATGTTACTCATATTTATATTTTTTACATTTCTTGTGTTCAATCCTGTAAATAAATTGTTTATACACTTTTTTATAAAACAATAATCATAACATTAAAAATAATGTAATTATTGTGATGCTTTTGTGGTTTTAGATAATGACAACAATAATAATAATAACAATAATTCGTCCTTTTATATTTATTTTCTTTTTTTTAACATCCCCACCCCTGGACTCGTCCTCGAGGAATCTGTAGACAGATTTTCCCAAAATTCCCTAAGCAAAAGAAAAAAAAATAATAATGATGATAATAATGGCAATAATAATAAAGTAATGTTAATTTTTTTGTTAAAGAAGTAATTAATTAATTTGTTTAAGAATTAATTAATTTGTTTAAAAATTAATTAATTTGTTTAAAAATTAATTAATTTGTTTAAGAAGTAATTAATTTGTTTAAGAAGTAATTAATTTGTTTAAAAAGTAATTAATTTATTTAAGAAGTAATTAATTTGTTTAAGAAGTAATTAATTAATTTGCGAAAGAAGTAATTAATTATTTTATTAAAGAAAATAAAAGGGTCAAAATTTGATAAAAATTGCAAATTGTTTTGAGGTGGCTTTTGGTGGCAAATGATATTTGAATGAAATGATCGGGGGCGTAGACTTTGAGATGAAATGGTGGTAGTGCATAACGGTTTTATGTCTTTGGGATTGCGCTCAACAAACTCTGCATACTTAAAAAGTTAGAAGATAAAGACCAAAGACACTCGTTTCTCGTGCCTTTCACTTTTCACACACGTGTGCCACTGCAGGCAAAATAATAGAGACTTCCACGAACCACGTGGACATTAGGTGGCAATTTCAATTCATGAGTGAAGGGCGCTTCGTTTACCGAACGTCCTTAATAAATTTCTGACCTATCCTACGAGAAAGCTGACGCTCAATAAAATTCAACGACCTTTTTCATCCTCTTGAAAAGCAATTTTTATCCATTTTTGCAATTTATTCAATATCTCTCTTTATTCCTTTTTTTTCTTTGTTTCTCTCTCTCTTTGTTTCTCTATTCTCTCTTTTTTTTATCTGCCAAAATGTCCAAATTAATTCGGAATATAATAATATTTTTTTTAGAAAAGAAAGAAAAGAAAGAAAAGAAAGAAAAGAAAGAAAAGAAAGAAAAGAAAGAAAAGGTTGTTTCTCTCTTTTTTTATTTGCCAAAATGTCCAAATTATTTTGAGGCTAAGAATATTTTTTTAGAAAAGAAAGAAATGATCCATCTCTTTCGTTTTTTATTCTTTTCTGTCTCTTCTAATTATCACAATTATGGCGTGATAATGTTCGAAGAAATGTTAAAAATCCGAAATAAAAATGTCAGTCGTTAGAAAATGTAAAAAGATTTTAAAAAATAATAAAATTTCGTTATAAAATTATGAAAAAAGATGATTATTGTCGGAGTACAAAAAAGAGAATAATCTTTAATGATTTTCTGAGAATGGATTGTTTCTTTGATGATTGAGAATAGGAATGAGTGAGGAATATCACGTTATGTAAGTGATGTATCATCTGTCTGGCAGAACGCGTAAGGCGAGTGGGCGCGTTCCTATCTTAACAATGTTTAACAACAACTTAGCACCGACAATCGTAACACGATTGTCGATAAACTTTGAGAATGGATTATCGTACGTAAATCTTGACTCTGATTTTTATATCTCTTCTTTTGAAGAATTTCTAGCACGAGAGACGATTGCGCTTTGAAAGGAAAAGTTTAACGTGTGAAAATAGCTTTTATGACGTTGTTTGTTAAAGAGGCAAATAATTCAGAGGCGTTGGTAATCGCTGACTTGAGAGGGAAACTTCTGAAGGTATAAAACACGAGATAAAGAGATAATTTTGTGACTTTATGGACTTTGTGGAGGATTAAAGGTTGTGGAATTGTACGGAGATGGCTTTGGTGCTTGTAGAAATGTTGTGCGCAGATTTCGTGGTGGTAGGGAACTTTTGCGCAGGTCTAGAGACGGTGAAAGGGTTCTGCGCGTCTTTGTAAACACGTGGAGTTGTTGTGCGCAGCTTTAAAGATCGTAGATTTCTTCTGCGCAGCTTCAAAGTTCGTAGATTTCTTCTGCGCAGCTCTAAAGTTCGCAGGTTTCTTCTGCGCAGCTCTAAAGTTCGTAGCTTTCTTCTGCACAGCTTTAAAGTTCGCAGATTTCTTCTGCTCAGCTCTAGAAACCGAAAAAGAGTTGTGCGCATCTTTGTAAATCCGTAGCGATGTTGTGCGCAGCTTTAGAGATCATAGGTTTTTTCTGCGCAGCTCTAGAGATCAAAAATGGGTTCTGCGCATCTCTGTGAATTCGAAAAAGTTGTTGCGTTCGGCTTTAAAAATAGTAGAGTTAAAGTGCGCAGCTTTAATCGTCGTATGATTTTTCTGCGCAGCTTTAGAATCCATAAAATGTTTCTGCGCATCTTTCTAAATTCGTAGAGTTGTTGTACGCAGCTTTACACTTCATAGATTTCTTCCCGTGCAGTTTTGAAGCTCTCAGAATTTCTCGGAGCAGCTTTAAACTTCGTAGAATTTTTCGGCGCAGCTTCAAAGGTCGTAGAATTCTCCTGCGCAGCTCTAGAGACCGAAAATGGGTTCTGCGCATCACTGTGAATTCGAAAAAGTTGTCGCGTTTGGCTTTAAAAATAGTAGAGTTAAAGTGCGCAGCTTTAATGATCGTAGGATTTTTCTACGTAGCTTTAGAGTCCTTAAAACGCTTCTGCGCATCTTTATGGATTCGCAGAGTTGTTGTGCGCTGTTTTAAACTTTGTAGATATTTTCTGCGCAGCTTTAAAGTTCGTAAGTTCATTCTGCGCAGCTCTAAAGTTCGTAAATTCATTCTTCGCAGCTTTAAAGTTCGTAGATTCATTCTTTGCAGCTTTAAAGTTCGTAGATTCATTTTGCGCAACTTTAAAGTTCGTAGATTCATTTTGCGCAGCTTTAAGCTTTGTAGATTTTTTCTGCGCAGCTTCAAAGGTCGTAGAATTGTTCTGCGCAGATCTAGAGAACGAGAAAGGCTTCTGCGCATCTCTGTAAATTTTTAAAACTTTTGCACTCAACTATAAAGTTTGTACAGATGTTGTGCGCAGCTTTTACACTCATAGAATTCTTCTGCGCAGCTCTAGAGTCCATAAAAATGTTCTGCGCATCTCTGTAAACTCGTATAATTGTTGTGCGCATCTCTGTAAACTCGAGAAGTTGTCGTGCGCAGCTTTAAAGATTCTAGAATTTTTCTGCGCAGCTCCAAAGACCAGAATTGGTTTCTACGCATCTCTGTCAATTTACGGAATTTTTCTCCACGACTTCATGGGTCCCTTTTTCTTTCTTTCTCTTTTTTTTTTTATTTTTTTTTCAGTTTCTTCTTTGCAAACTTTTCTCGCTTTTTTTTCTTTTTCTAGTATTTTTTTCTGGATTTATTATTTTTTATATTTCTTTTTTCTTATTTTTTCGGTTTTCCTATTTTTAAGTTTTATTTTTTTCCCGTTCTTTTTATTCTTTTTATTTTTTTCCGTTCTTTTTCTTTTTTTTCTGTTTTTTGTTTTTGTTTTTTTTGTTTTCTTTTTACATTCATATTTTTTTCTTATTTTTTCTATTTTTTTATTTAGTTTTTGTTCTTCTATTCCCGTTTTATTTCTTTTTCGATTTAAAAAAAAAAATTATTTTTTTTTCTTTCCGTTTTTGATTTTTTTCTATCTCCGCTTTTGTTTCTGTCTCTTTGTTTCCGTTTTTTTTCTTTTCCCTTTCTTTTGTTATTTTTTCTTCTGCTTTTTTCCTTTTTTTTTCTAGTTCCGTTTTTGATTTCTTTTTCCGCTTTTGTTTTCGTTTTCATTTTTTTTCTTTTTCTGCTCTTTTTTTTTGACATAATTTTTTCCCTTTTCCTTTTTTTTCTAGTTCTGTTTTTGATTTCTTTCTTTTTTCGCTTTTGTTTCTTTTCTGGTTCTGCTGTTTTTCCTTTTTTTTCTAGTTCCATTTTTGATTTCTTTTTCCGCTTCTGTTTGTTTTTTTTTTCTTTTTCCGCTTTTTTCTTTTTTTTTCTTTTTCTGCTTATATCTTTTTTACATAAGTTTTTCCCCTTTCCGTTTTTTTTCGAGTTCCGTTTTTGATTTTTTTCTTTTTCTGCTTTTGTTTTTTTCTTTTTCCGTTTTGTTTTTTTTCTTTTTCCATTTTTGTTTTTTCCTTGCTTCCGTTTTATTTTTTTTTCTTTTTCTGTTTTTTTCTTTTTCAGTTTTTTTTTTCTTTTTCTGTTTCTTTTTTTTCTTTTTCCGTATTTTTTCTTTTTCTTTCTTTTTAACACTTTGTTTTTTTTCTGATCAATATAAAAATAAATAAACATGAAAAATGAAAAAAAATACAGGGATTGAATTTGTTGACATTCTGGGTTTGCACAGTCGTGCAATCGCGATTATAATACAGTCACAAAGCAAGTCGTGGTCTCTTGCCCTTCCTATTACTGTAAGAATAAGGTATAAAGCCGCCAATAGTCGCCTATATACTATCTGATATAAGGGAAATTCTCCCACCTTTGTGCCCCTTCTTCCGAACAAATGGAACTCTTCACGTTGCGTTCCGGTTCGAACTCCAACACTACACCAGTAGTTCTTCCACCGGGAAACTATTCCAACTTTATCTTTTCTCATAATCTCCATTTTTTCCCAAAATCCAATTCATTTATCAAAAATTACCGTCTCAATTCCGTCAAGTGAAAAATCCAATTCAATTTCATTTTTAAAAATTAATCTTCTCAAAAATACATAAATGGTAATTTTTCCTGCAAATTATTTAAATATTCAATTTTTATCAACATTGTTTAAACAAGTTATCAAAAGTTGACAAAACAATTTTTAAAAGCGTGTTTAAAATTAACAAAACAATTTTTAAAAACGTGTTCAAAATTGACAAAACAATTTTTAAGAATAAAAACCTGTTCAAAAATTGTCAAAGCAATTGTAACTTTTTTTTAGACATTGACAGTTTGCAACATTGAATTGTTAAAAATTGGAATTTGTTTATTTAAATTTGTAAAAGTTGTAAGTTGATTTCTACAGTGTTAGATAAATAGCTAGGCAGTGTTTTTATTCAATGACATTATTATTTTTTGCTCGATAAGTGACTTTTTGCCAATGATTGTGAAAATGTGAAGATTAAAGAAAATTGTGCTGTACCTTTAATGGATTAGTGTGGTTTAACAAGTGTTTGACAACGAGGAAAAATTAAATTTTAAAATGGTTTGTTTACCGATTAATGACGAATTTTATTACACCACTAATTAATTACTTAAGCAAAGAATCGCGAATTAACCATCTTTTTAAATTAAAATCCTTTTTTGAATAATTTACAGAAAGGGAACAATTAACTTTGACTTGAAATCTGTTTTTTTTTCAAAAATGTATTTGTTGTTCTCAAAAATATATTTGTTGTATGCAAAAATATATTTGTTATGTCCAAAAATATATTTATTGTATCCAAAAATATATTTATTGTTTCCAAAAATGTATTTTTTGTATTCAAAAATATATTTATTATGTCCAAAAATATATTTATTGTATCCAAAAATATATTTGTTGTATTCAAAAATATATTTGTTATCCCCAAAAATATATTTGTTGCATCCAAGAATATATTTGTTGTTGACAAAAATGGTTAATTTTAAATTTTGCAAAATAATAATCGAGACAATTTTAATCTGTCGAACTCCCACAGAAAATTGAATGGTCTTTTGCAAATAATAGATATCTATTTGAATGTCGAAAGTTAAATACTCTTTTGTTTGTTGTAAGATAAAATTACACAATATTTCTATTCCTTTCTGTCACGACCTCTTACTTTTTCAATAACAAACCAGAAATTAAATAATAATTTTCACCTTGACTGAATAATTTTATTTTTAAAAAATTTTTCAGTCTCAGTGAAAACATTTCTGCAATGAAAAAAAAACTAGTAATGAAGTAATTTACTTTGTGCTAGAATCTGCGAATTGTAAATTATAAAGAACGTTTCTTTTGAAAGTTTTTTTTTCCTCGAGTATGAGCCGATTCTGCACGCACGCACATAATTAACCGTGAAATCTTCCGGATCTACGAATCTCTCGAGGCGACTTAATCTCGTTAAAGTCTAGCTAATGATAGTGTTGATTAATCGAGAACACGAAAAAAAGAGTCTGAAATTAACTATGCGTGACGTCTCTCTTGAATGAAACGAAATTTTAATTCAAATAGAATATCAAAATAATGATCGTTTTTCTTTCAGTCTAAATTATTGTCCATTACAATAATTTGTAAATGATTGAAAATTGAAATGTAAATAATATACAAAAAATGAAAATGTTTTCCCGTGTTTTTTTGTTTGGGGAAAAAATCTCTGGGAAGCGGGAGTCAAAGAGTTGGGTGTAATTTTTGTCCCTTCCCCACGATCGCATCAACGCTTTCACATCTTACATTCTCACGACAGTATCTAGCATTTGCGGGCGGAATCACACGTTGATAAGAACTCGCGGCAAGATTTCACGCTTGGCAGAGCAACACGTGCACGCAACCTGACGATACAGTAACCCAGAAATTGCTATGACAACTTTTCAGCATTTTATTGTTGCTCCTTTATCACAATTGCTGGAAGAAAATTACTTTCTATCGGTTGCAAGGTCGAAAAATGATTATTTATGCTTGTTATTTTAAAGAAAAGTGGATTAGTATGTGATTTTGTTTGGTTGTATGTTATTGTGAAGATTTTGTTCGCTTTGGATTACTTTTGTGCAAATGGATATGGGAGAAATATCTTTTTGGTTGTTATACAGGGTGTGTGGATCTACTGCGCAGATGTGGATAGTGTAGAAATCTTCTGCGCAGCCTTAAAGTGCTAGAAAATTGTTCTGCGCAGGGAAAAATAGGAGAGAATCGTTCTGCGCAGCCTTATAGTGCTAGAAAATTGTTCTGCGCAGGGAAAAATAGGAGAGAATCGTTCTGCGCAGCTTTATAGTACTCGAAAAGTGTTCTGCGCAGGGAAAAATGGGAGAGAATCGTTCTGCGCAGCTTTAAGATAGTATAGAATCGTTCTGCGCGGTCTTGCTGTGATAGAACATTGTTCTGCGCAAGGAAAGATAGTGTAGATTTCTTCTGCGCAAGGAAAAATAGTTTAGATTTCTTCTGCGCATCTTTAAGGTGGTGAGGAAACTTTTTACGCAAGCGTAGACGATGCAGGAGTCTTCTGCGCAGGCTTAGGGTGCTAAATAAAATTTTTGCGCAAGTGTAGGTAGTGTAGAATTCTTTTGAACAACGTTAGAATACTGGGAAAATGTTTTCTGCAGGCAATAATAGAGCAGGTGTATTCTGCGCAGATTTAGATTCCGTCGATTTCTTCTGCGCATCTTTAAAGGGCTGGACAAGCTTTCTGCGTTCAAATTTTCTTATTTAAATGACTGAAGATTAATTTTGAGGGCGTTAATTTGCAATTGCTACCTTTTGCGCAGCTTAAAAATGATATAAACTGAGTTATATACGTTTTTAGTTGCCATAGGGATCTACTGCGCATCTGTTGTTGCCACAGTGATCTACTGCGCATCTGTGGTTGACACAGTGATCTATTTCGCATCTGTTGTTGCCACAGTGATCTACTGCGCATCGATATTTGTTTTAGAGATCTACTGCGCATCTGTAGTTGACACAGTGATCTATTTCGCATCTGTTGTTGCCATAGTGATCTACTGCGCATCTGTGGTTGACATAGTGATCTATTGTGCATCTGTTGTTGCCACAGTGATCTACTGCGCATCAATATTTGTTTTAGAGATCTACTGCGCATCTGTGGTTGACACATTGATCTAATGCGCATCGATATTTGTTTTAAAGATCTACTGCACTATCTGTGGTTGACACAGTGATCAACTGCACACCCGTGGTTGCCACAATGATCTACTGCGCATCTGCAATTGAGAAAGGGATCTGCTGTACGATTTTAGTTATTATAATGATCTACTGCGCATATTTAGCTGGCATAGTGATATATTGCGCACCTATGGTTTTCATAGTAATGTGTTGCGCAATTCTAGTCATTAAATTGACCTTCTGCGCATTTCTAATTGTTGTACTGATCTACTGCGCACCTCTAATCATTGTTGTGATCTTCTGCGCACCTCTAATTATTACTTTGATTTTCTACCCACCTCTAATCGTTGTAGTGATCTTCTGCGCATCTCTAATAGTTGTAATTATCTCCTGCGCATCTATAATTGCTATAGTGATCTTCTGCGCATTTCTAATTGTTGCAGTGATCTTCTGCGCATCTCTAATTGTTATATTGACTTTCTCGTGTATCTTTAATCGTTGTACTGATCTTCTGCGCATCTCTAATCGTTATGATCTACTACGCATCCGTAATTGTCATAGTGTTCCTTCGCGCACCTCTTATTGTAACAGTGATTTTCTGCGCATTTTTAATCATTGCAATGATCTTCTGCGCATCTGTAATTGTCACAGTGATCTTTTGCGCATATTTAATTGTCATAATGATCTCTTGCGTACCTCTAATCGTTGTAGTGATCTTCTGCGCATCTGTAACTGTCACAGTGATCTACTGCGCATCTTTGAGGTTATGTTCATGACCTTCGCACCACTTGAGAAATGGCGCGAAATTTAAATTTTATTTTCGATTTTTTTCATGTTTTCAATAAACAAAAATCGTTTAAATGATTGCATTCTGAAAAATTTATGTTTTTAACATTTTCTACATATTCTACTTTATGTTGGTGTTGATCAACCGTAAGTCTAGAATAATATTGCAAAAGATTAGAAATAACTGAGAATATTCAATGTTTAATTAAGCTGAGTTGATTGACTGGACTTCCCCCTTCTTTTTGCTCTAAATCCAAGCCTGTTACGTGGGATGCCAACGAGTAACGATTACGTATTACACGTAACATACCAGCCCATTGACGTGTATGCAAAATCATTATTATTATTATTATTATTATTATTATTATTATTGTTATTATTATTATTAATTATTATTATTAATTATTATTATTATTATTATTATTATTATTATTATTTATTTGTAATATGTTATCGTTTTTTAATATTTTTATATTATTTATTTTATTTGTTATTTATTTAATTATTTATTAAAAAAATTGACATAAATTGTTATATTTTTCATTTCATTAATTTTTTTATTTTCCTCATTATTTTTTTATTAATATTTTTAAAGAAATTCTTAATTCAGTTTATGTTTCTTGTTTTATTATCATTTAATGCTAATTTGGATATATTTTTCATTAATTTTTTTAAATTATGATTCTTTAAAAATATTGTTCGTTCATTTGCATCTCTAATGAAATGGTATTATTTTTAATTAGACGGAAGCACTAAAGTATCGAAATAACAAAATTTAAATTTCAAATAAAAAGTTTCGTAAAAGCCACCAGTTGTCTTATCAGCATTTACGCATTTACCGAAACTAAATATTGTCCCATTCGATAATCAAGTAGTAAAAAAGATGACCTTCAACTCACCAACTGTTAAAACACACCAAATAATCACTGTTTTTTTCCCCAAAAAATTGAATAATTTATACAAATCTCGAAAATAAGTATTTTTCGAACGATCGATAAATCTTCTTAATTAAAAGACATTTATTTTAATATTTTTAAATATTTTTAAAAAAGTAAAAAAAAATTGTAATTTTGTGTGAAAAATAATTTTTTGTAAAAGAAATGGTAAAAAAATAATTTTTTATAAACGAAAATGATAAAAAATGATTTTTTATAAAATAAAAAATAATTTTTTCTAAAAAAAAATTGGTAAAAAATAATTATTTCTAAAAAAAAATGGTAAAAAATCATTTTTTGCAGTAGAAAATATATTTTCAAAAAAATGATTTTTTTTTAATAAGACAAGTTTAAAAAACTTGTATTAACTTGTATAATTTATTTTAAGATGATTCTCTTTAGAAGATGGGTTTTTAAAATCATACTTATTAAAAAATGAGTTTTTAAAATTATAGTTTTTGAAAAATGAGTTCTTAAAATTGTGCTTATTAATAAATGAATTTTTAAAAATATACTTTATAAAAAATGATTTTTTAAAAGTATACTTTTTAAAAATGATTTTTTTAAATTCCTCTTAATTCTTTTTAAAGAAAAGATTAAAATTAGATTTTTTAAGTTTGAAATTCGCGGGGTTAATTTTTAAATATAAATAGACGCGCCTGATTGGCTGTTGCGTTTTGTTTGTTCTGTCACGTGACAAAGCCAATGTAAAAGTTTGGGTGAAAGCACCCTAATAATTTCCGAATTAGAATATTAAATGATTAGTGAAGTGTCATTATAGCACTAATTGCACGAATTTAGCGTAATTAGGTGATTAATTAGTCATAATACTGAAAAAGTTCATGAGTTTTGTTTTCCCGCGTAAAGAATGTTTTCGTTTCGGCACTAACCTAACCTCAATCTTGCGCGTAGAAGTCGACACCGAAAAGCCGGTTAAGTTTGCAGAAATTCTCGTGAGTATTGTGCGTTTGTTGATAAGAAATTTAACTTGAGACAGTTATCGGAATAATCGCGTAAGAAAAGTGCACGTGTGCATTATGCAGAATTTGCGGAAAAAGGAGAATAAAAGGTATATGCGGTAATAGGTTATGTTTGCAGAAGAAAATGATCACAAGTCTTCCAAAACGTCGTTTGAATGTTTTCGATTTATTTAATCAGCTAAAGACTTTTGTTTTCATACAAAATGTTGTGATTTTTTTAGGGAATGTGTGTTTTATGTTTGTATGAAAAACATTTGTTTATTCTAGTTGTATTTTTTACGTGAAAGTTTGAAGCTTTTTTACACGTTGTTTTGAAATTGTTCTTTTTGCTTTTTAACTAAGTAGGCAAATGTTCTTTTTGTTTTTTAAGTAGGCAAATTGATTTGCAAATTTAGTATTGTTGCATCAGGTTTTGAGTTTCTTGACGATTTTATTTTGTTTATATTTTCATTTTTCAAGATGGAAATTTGTTTCTAGGGTTTTTTCTTTTCGAATTCGTAGAGCTTTTTCCTTTTTGGTTTTCTAGGGTTTTTTATTTTCTAGAATCTTTGTTTTTCTAGAGTTTTTGTTTTTGCAGAGTTTTTGTTTTTCTAGAGTTTTTGTTTTTCCACAGTTCTTGTTACAGTAAGTTCTTAATAAGATGAACTTATCGGAACCGGAAGGACTTGGTAAGATGAACTTTCCACTCTTCTCTGAGAACTTCTCCTCATTTCCTTCTAGTTCATCTTAGTAAGTCCAAAAAGTTCATCTTATTGAGGAGTTCATCTTATTCGGGTTCATCTTAGTGAGAACCTACTGTATTCCAATTTTTGTTTTTCTAGTTTGTCTCTGATTTTTGTTATTGTTTTTGTTTCTATGGTTTTTGAATTGCATTTTTTTAAATCTCTAGGGTTTTTTTGTCACTTGCTCACTGAACGTTAAAGTCGTTAGTTCATAACCAACAATAAATTGCATTCTTTCGATTCAAGTTGGAATAATTCGTCCTTTCTATTACCTCGTCCTTTCAAGAAATTGCAAGGCTAAGATTCTTATGCTGAATATTCTCGTCAGACAATAATGTTCTTCGTGACGTTTCCACTTTAATGACACGTTTCTTCTTCTGCTAATTTATCACCCATTGATTTAATATTCCTTTGTCCTCCAAACTCAGCAAAAGAACATTTTCGTCATTTATTTCCGTACTTTGCTCACTTTTCGAAAGCAAAAAGAACAAGAATAGGCAAAAAATGAAATTTCGATCTCTTGTTTCAAAATATTACGCAAAGCGATTTCCATTTAAATTCTAGAATCGTTCCGTTGAAAAATCGTTAATTCAATCACGTAGAGGTTATATTTAGACACAATTTGATATTTTTTTTGTGATTTCATTTTTTTTTGTGATCTCATTCTGTTTTTAATGAATAAGTATACTTATTTTGTTCTTTTTGTTTCTTTTTGTTTCTTTTTGTTTCTTTTTGTTTCTTTTTGTTTCTTCTTGTTTCTTCTTGTTTCTTTTGGCTTCTTTTTGAGAAAAAGTAGTAAATTCGGGAATATTTAACGGAATTTACACACGAAAGGAAATGATAATTAATTTATGAAATTTGGGGATACTTATCACTATACTACTGAAGATTTATTTACTTTTGAAAAAATCAAAATGAACTTAGAAAATATTAAAAGTGGGAATACTTACCACTATTCTACCGAGGAATATAATATTAATAATAATAATAATAATAATAATAATAATAATAATAATAATGGTAATAATAATAGTAATAATGATAATAATAATAATAGTAATAATAATAGTAATAGTAAATGATAACTATTATTGTAATAGTAATAGAAATATTAAATAATAATAGTAATTGTATAATGAAAAAAATAATATAATAAATAATACTACATTTTTATTCATTCCTACTTATTTGTTTTGCTTCTTTTCTTTATTTTTATTTGTTACTTTTTTTCATTTGGTTATTTATTTTCATTTATTTATTTTTATTTATTTATTTTTATTTATTTATTTTTATTTATTTATTTTTATTTATTTATTTTTATTT